>PVIW01016218.1:0-17348 GCA_004026585.1 Noctilio leporinus | reverse complement strand
AAATAAGCCAGTCAGTGAAGGACAGGTATCATATGTTCTCACCCATTACGGGACAATAATGAGCAAAACTAACAACAAGCAAAACAGAACCAAGTGTATGAATACAAGGAATAGGCCTGCAGTGGTCAGGAAGAAAGGGGTAGGGGGGAGGGGGGAGGCAGAGGCAAAGAAGGGGAGCAGCTTAGACAAGAACCTAGTATAAAGGAACCATGGACATGGACAACAGGTGGGATTGACTTTGGATGGAAAGGGTGGGTGGGGAGGGGGACAGAGGGGAGAAAAAAAGGGATGGATGTAATACAACAACAATAAAATTAAAAGAAAAAAAATATTAAAAAAAAAAAAAAGAAATCTCAGTGTGGTCCTCTAAGTGCATTAATTATGTGAAGTGAATGTTGTTCTGCAAAACAAAAGCAGCCATTTCAGTCCAACTTCTTTTGTAAAGGGTCAATTCTTTATTCCCACAATTTGATTTTTTAGTTTCCATTGGGTTTCTGGATAGTTATTTTCCACATAGTAGTTAGCCAAGATATTTTTCTGTAATTTTGCTTCATAATACTCTGCTTTCTATGAAAATTAATCAAATATTGTGCTTCTTGCATCTTTTCCTAAGGGAAACCTAGGGCTTGCACCTTTCCTGGCAAACCTAGGGCTTGTAACTCAGCTCAGCCCTATCACTTAGCAGTAGAAAGGGGCCAGAATCAGTGTGTTTATACATTCTGGCCAAATAGGCTACTGTTCCTATTCACCCTCCTTTTTAGGTCTAATCCTAGAAGGCACATCCTACAGCAAGGAGTGCCTTGAGACCAGAGGGCCTCAAGTGGCAGTCTATTGTAAATCACTCAGAACCACTGTGAACCCTGAATAATTTCAACATGAGGTAATTTCACTTTAAAACATTACTATACATTATGCTAAGTGAAATAAGCCAGTCAGAGAAAGACAAATACCATATGATTTCACTCTAATGAATCTAATGAACAAACAAAAGAAATAGAGACAGACATAGATGGAAAGCTGGATGACAGCTCTGGAGTGATTAGTTAGTGGGTGGAGGGATCAAGCATAAAGGACTCATTGACATGTACAGAAGTGTGATGTTGTGGGGAGAAGACAAAGGGAGACAAATGACAATAGAAAAAATACAATAAAATAAATAAAGGTAAGCTAAATACTCTTCAAGCTTTAGAGAATTTTTGAAAAACAGAAAGGCAGAAGTGCTCCTTTTATCTCTGGTACTAAGGCACACACTGAAGTATGCTGACCTGAGAAGTGAATTTAGAAGCTTATTTTACTTCACTGCGATTCACAACACCTGCTGCTGAAAATGTAACCCAGACTCGAAAGATGAAAAATGTCCTCTGTCATATGTCAGGCACAGACATATGTTACTGGTTTGGATCATGTCATTTGTAACTCAAGCAATAATGAATGGGAAATGGAAAAAACAAATAGTTGTGTTGTATCATCTGTTGTCTGGCTAGCCCATTGTGAAATACATTATTTTTTAAAAAATGGATAGAAATACGTTATCATGGGATGTCAGTAGGCCAATACATTTGTCAAAAGAACTGGGAAAAGTTCAGATAATAAATTGTTCCTGTAAACTGTAAAAAACAAAACAAAACAAAACATTAATATATATTTAAAGCTTGTAAAGCTTAACCCTTTTGCACATTCATGTTTAAACATTAAACAATAATTGGATTCCAAAGAAAGTTACTCTAAAATGTGCTCAAACACATGGTCTTCAGAGAGAGTAAGATTGTCTTTGGCAAATAATGAGCAGAAAGAAAAGATATGGGGAAAAATATCTTAGAAACTAGTTCCTTGGCCCTGCAAGAGAATAGAACTCCATGAATTTCTGTGTCATTACAGATAGTAAATCAGTGTCCTCTCAGAAGCATAGCATCATTATTGTTCAATTGAACATCCAAAAAAGGCATTATAAAAATTACCTTAAAGTTTTCTATCTTTTTTATTGAAAAAAATTAATTAAAGGAGCTCTTTACTGTGTTTCTAACACCTATAGTAATATGATATAATATAAAATTGGAAGAAAATTTTCTCACAGCCTTAGAAGACAGACTTTGGTTTGTAAATATTTGTATTCCTTATGAAGTTCATTTACATAAATAAAAATTTAATATTTATAGATAAAACTTTCATCAACAGTACAGCATATTAGTGAGCTCTGTGATATCCTAGAATATGTCTATATGTATATATATCCTAGAATACCCTGTATATATAGACAGGGTACATGTGATAAAGTGGCAAAATTTTAGTAAAATAAGCAACATACCACAAAAGTATTATATTTTGAAATAAATTTATTCTTATATGTAAATATATAAACATAGTCATTATTTTTTAAATTGTTCAAAAAAGTCTCCATTTGCTGCAATAATAGACTCAATTCAACTTCAGAATCTTAAGCACACTTTAATTAACTTTTCTTTATCTATGGATATCATGTTTTCAGTCTTTGCTTTAACATCCTGTTGATTGAAATGAAGTTATTTATTAACTTCTCTCTCACAAATGCTGCATACATAATAGTCTAAAGGATTTGTATCTGGTAAACTAGGTAGCCAGATTTCCTTTCACCAGAATTCAGGAACATTGACACTGAGAAATTCTTACAGCTTTTTGGCGTTATGTGCTGGTGCATCACCTTGTTGGAAGGTAAAATGATGTCCATTTGCAACTTGCTTCATCCTCAGTACAACTACCTCTCTCAAAATATAAAGGTAAATGTCAGTAGTAACCTTCAAATCTTATGGGAAAAAAATGTAAGGTCATCATATCTCCTTCATTGCTGACAATACCTAACACCATCACTGTAGCAGGAAATTTTATTTTCATGACAATTGGGAATTCATTAAGATTCTCACAGACTCTGGCCTACAAACCCAAAGGTCACTGGTTCGATTCCCAGACAGGGCACACATAACCAGGTTTCAAGCCAGGTCTCCAGCCAAGTCTGTAGCTGAAAGTAGGTGAAAGGCAACCATACATTAATATCCCTCTCCCTCTCTGACTCTCTCTTTTCCCCACTCTCTAAAAATAATAAATAAAATATTTTAAAAATAAATAAATAGATTAATTAATAAAAAAAAAAAAGGATTCTCTCTGTTGTGTCTTCTGTTGACTATTTGGTCCTGCTGAGAATTCTTTTCATAAGAAAAGAAAATCAGAGGGTTTTTTTTGGTTGGAATTTTTTAATTTTCTTAGCAGTTTCCTTGCTTTCCTTTGTCTGCTGTGTCATAAAGTGGCCTCTTCTAAGAACATACAATCTGTATCTGATATCATCAGCAATAATCTTGTGAACCATTGCATCTGACATCTGCAGTTTTCTTGCTATGGAGCACATCAACTTTCCTGGATCTTCATTGATGGTCTCCTGGATTCTGTGTACAATATTTGGACTTGTGCCATCTTTGTGTACCTTATGCATTTTCTTTGGTGTGATATTAGGATCAGCAGCATACACCTTCTTCATGTTGTAAATTGTACATGAAAGGATGTTATTGAAGTCTGCAATTTCCTTAGCAGTTCGCCCTGCATGCAGTCCAGAAATTTTGGTTGCTCTAACATTGTATACCTTCGACATGATGGTTGCTCTCAGAGTTTAATATTTTATATCTGAAACAGTGATATTAAATCATAACCTTAGAAACATAGTTTTTAAAAATTAATAAAAAGCACATGAAATAAAGAGATGCAACATTATTGCCAATTTATCACACATACCCTGTATACATGTATCTTATATGTATGTATGTATGTATATGTGTATGTAATAATATATACATATAAAATAAATTTCTCTGTATCTATATCCTAATTATAAAGACCATTGAAAAACATATTTCTTATTGAATGTTTCTTTTATTCTTAAAGCAAATATATGTTAATTTATGGAAAAGATGAAATTATGAGAACATACTTTAACTCTCAACCTCTACTACAAATGATTGAATAGACAAAGAAATATTAACATGAGGAAGATTATCCATACTTCTTCACAATGATAAAAAGCATTCTTCAATAGTTATGTCAAAGGTTGAGAGGTAAATGGTTTTATATAAAATAGAACTATGTCCCTGGCTGGTAGCACAGTGGATATGGCTCTGGCCTGAAAACCCAAAGGCCACTGGTTTAATTCCCCAGCCAAGGCATGTAACCAGGTTGCAAGCCAGGTCTGTAGCTGGAGGCAGGTGAAAAGCAACCGTATATTGATGTCTCTCTCACTCTCTGTCTCTCTCCCTCTCTCTCTTGAAATAATAAATATTTTTTTAAAATAAATAAAACTAAACTAATTAGTTTAAAATAAGTTAACAAAAGCATATTATATATCTTAATCAATACCAAAATTATTCTATGAAATTTAGTTCCCATTCGTATAGAAATAAAAGAATATTTTCTTTAACATAATGAAAGTCATCTGTCACCATACTTAATGAAGAAATTCTTAAAGTGTTTTAACTAGATTTAGGAAAACAAAACTAAAAAGTAGGCTCTGGCTGGTGGCTCAGTGGATAGGCACTGGTCTGTAGACCCAAAGGTCACCAGATCCATCTCCAGCCAGGGTACATAACCAGGTTTCAAGCCAGGCTTCCAGCCATGTCCTTAGCTGGAGGCAGGTGAAAAGCAACCATACACTGATGTTTCTCTCCCTCTCTGCCATTCTCCTATCCCTTCTCTCTGGAAATAATAAATAAAATATTTTAAAAAAAAACTAAAAAATAACCAGAATCCTTAGTAAATATTGTTTTGATAATACTTTAAACAAGAAAGTTTAAATAAGGAATAAAGATGCATAAATTTGGGGGGAAATGTTGTATTTATTTTCAGATGATATGATTACCTAGAAAACTCAGGAAAGATCATTAAAAATATATATTAAACTAAAAATAATTTTTTCTAAATACTTGGTCCAAAAGAAATATACAATACAAATAGGTCTCATATATGAGCAACATCCACTTTTTTCATTCCTGCTTCACCAGAGTCCTGCACCAAAAGCTACAGAAAACACTTAGGTAGTAGTACATAGTTGAATTACGAAACCCATTGCAATGAGGAGAAAGACTAGAGAATGAAAATTCAAGGACAGGAAGAATATTTAAACTTCACACACCCTTTTTTATTATTGTAACATTTACTATGTATACAGACAGAACACTTTCATTCAAGTTTTGTTTTCTATTCACAAATATAAATATATTTAACAAAAATATTTTATATTGCTAGTTAGATGAATTGCTTAATTCACAATATTGTCTATCCCCTCCATTCACTTTCACTGTATTTCTGAACATAATCGATAATTCCAGAAGATATTTTATGATTTTTTTTGCTTAATCTATGCTTTTGTATATTATTATGACTCACTGGGAAATGAGAATCATAATTTGAGAAAAATAGCACAAAATTACTTTCATCTCTCCCTCTCTGCCTCTCTCCCCTCCTCTCTTTCTAAAAATAATGAAATAAAATCTTTAAAAAAAAAATTACTTTCAAAATGATGGCTCCCTAATTCAAGTGCTATTTATTGAAATATGTAATTGGATCTTTAAAGAATTCCAAGTTTAATTAAAATAGACATGGTTCTGGTAACATGTTTGAGTGCTACTCTTCATTTGAGAGAGAAAATAAAAGTATTTTTGATCATTATAGAAAGCCAGGTTAGGAACTTTGAGCTAACCTGTTGAAAAAAAAGAAATAAAATGACTTTAGATAATTATTTCTTCAATTTACGTCTGTCAGTATTAGACAGAATATCATCTAAATGCATAATTTAATTTCATGGACTGATGCTTTTCTTGGAAGTGCAGCCTAGTGTAATTTGTAATAGTCAACTTCTTACAGGATCAAAGATTAAATTTTTAAAAATGTTTAACCATTTTCTTTTTGTCCTACCATGGCATTCTAAAATTATAACATTTTGGTCTGCAACAATAATAGTAGTCACCTGATTTGATATTCCATTCTAACACTTCAAGGGAGAAAACATGATAAAGGAATACTAGAGAGACTGTGGATGATAAATAAACACACAGTTAAAATATTTTATGAAACCTAAATGATGAATATTTATTAAGCACCTGTGTAACCACCATGCAGTCACAGGATGGAGCACTTCCTGTATTTCTAATTCTCTTTGTGTATATTTTCCCATTTTAGTCCCTTCACGCTCCCATCTAAGTAATCAGTATCATAACTTTCCTTGATAACTTCCTTTTCTTTTAGGTTTTAAACCACAAAAGCATCCCCAACTGTCATAGGGTTGTTTTAAAACTTTATATGAGCATATATATTCATTAGTGCCTGAATTCTTATATTCCACATATTTTAAGTTTTACTTGTGTTGCTGAATATTGCACATTCATTTTATTGATTATGCCATTGCATAAATGCCATTGTGTGAAAAGTCTAGAAGTCAATTATTCATTTTCTATCAATGGATTTGAGTTGCTTTGAGTTTTTACCTATCACAACAATGCTTCTAGGAACATCTTTATACACACTTCCTAACATGTGGGCATATATTTCTCAATGTTATATGCACAGAAGCAAAATGCTGAGTTATAAAGTATGCATGTCATTAAGTTTACTAGAAAATATTTCCCAAAATTCTAATACTAATTTGCACATTACCTAGCACTGTATGAAAATTTCTGTTGCTCTTTATCCTAATTTTTAATGTTTGATAATCTGGTGACCATGTTATGAAATTTGACTTATTATTGAAGTTGAATACTTCAACCTATGTCTATTGATCATTTAACTCCCATTCAAATATTAGGTTCATATTTCTATTTTTTCCTAAAAATATTAATTTGCAAATATTCCGTATGTAAATCACTTATTGGTCATATGTATTGTAAATATTTTCTCCCATTTTCTGGTTTGTATATTTTTTTGATATCATCTGATGATTAGAAACATTCAATTTTACTGTAATTGGGTTTATTATTTTCTTTACTATATAGACATTTGTTTTCTTTTCTAAGATATCTTTCTATATCTCCTATACAATAAAGATATTCTATGTTATTTTCCAAAAACCTATAGTTTATATTTCACATTTAGATCTATATGCACCCATTCATTGATTTTGTGTACAGTGTCATATCCAATCACACCTCTCTTTCATAGGAATGTCTAATTGCTCCAGTATCATTTGCTAAAAGACTCTTGTATACTTTATTAGATATGCATACTTTATGTAGTATATATGGATCTATTCCTTGTTACTTTATTCTGATATATATAGCTCTGTACTAATACCACACTATCTTAATTACTGTAACATTAAGATAAACCTTAAAACTTGATAGTGAAAACCCTCCCATAATGTCAGGCTTCTCACTTTCATTTAAATTGAAATTTTATTAGCATTACAATAAATTTGTAAATAATTTATGAAATGAGACACTTAATAACTTTCATGCAAGGTATAGGCCCTTCTCTGGGGAATTATTTTACAAGAAAAAATGCTATTTAATCTTATACTTTAAAGACTTTCCATCAAAAAGACATGTCAATTTTCTTCTTGTTCTTTTTAAGTATATTTTATTGATTATTCTGTTACAGTTGTCCCAATTTCTTTTCTTTTTGCTCTCATCCATCCAGGACACCCCCTTACCTCTAGCAAACCTAAACCCACTTCCCTTAATTCATGTCCATGGATTGTGCATATAAGATCCCTGGCTTCATCTTTACTATATTATTCTTAATTTCCCCATATCTTGTATCCACCAATTATGCTTTCTAATCCCTGCAACATTTGCCCATTTCTCCCCCTTCCCCCTCTCAGCTGATAACCCTCCCAATGATCTTCATACCTATGATTCTCTTCCTGTTCCGGTAGTTTGTTTAGTTTTCTTTTTCTCTTTTCTTTTCTTTTTTTTCTTTTTTTTTTTTTTTTTACTTTTTTAGATTCTGTTGAGGATAGTTATAAGTTTGTTGTCATTTTAATGTTCATAGCTTTGATCTTCTTTTTATATTTTTTAAATTTTATTGTTGTTGTATTACATCCATCCCCTTTTTGCTCCCCTCTGTCCTCCTCCCCACCCACCCATTCCCCCCAAAGTCAATCCCACCTATTGTCCATGTCCATGGTTCCTTTATACTAGGTCCTTGTCTAAGATGCTCCCCTTTCTTGCCACTGCCTCCACCCTCCCCCGAACCCCTTTCCCCCTGACCACTGAAGGCCTGTTCCTTGTATTCATATACTTGGTTCTGTTTTGCTTGTTGTTAGTTTTGCTCATTATTGTCCTATAATGGGTGAGATCACATGATATTTGTTTGCCTAAGTGCCCATCAGTGGATGATTGGATCAAAAACTTTGGTACATTTACACAATGGAATTCTATATAGCAGAAAGAAAGAAGGAACTTGTACCCTTTGCAACAACATGGATGGAACTGGAGAGTATTATGCTTAGTGAAATAAGCCAGTCAGTGAAGGACAAATATCATATGATCTCACCTATTACGGGGCAATAATGAGCAAAACTAACAACAAGCAAAACAGAACCAAGTGTATGAATACAAGGAATAGGCCTGCAGTGGTCAGGAGGAAAGGGGTAGGGGGGAGGGGGGAGGCAGAGGCAAAGAAGCGGAGCAGCTTAGACAAGAACCTAGTATAAAGAAACCATGGACATGGACAACAGGTGGGGTTTACTTTGGGGGAGTAATGGGTGGGTGGTGAGGGGGACAGAGGGGAGCAAAAAGGGGATGAATGTAATACAACAATAATAAAATTTAAAAAAAGAACCAACAGAGAAATCACAACTGATACTTCAGAAATACAAAGGATAAGAAATTACTATAAACAACTGTATGAAAAGAAATATGACAACCTGGGTGAAATGGACACATTTCTGGAAATGTATAGTTTCCCAACACTGAATCCAGAAGAAACAGACATCCTGAATTGACCAATAACAATTAGTGAAATTGAAAAAGTGATCAAAAACCTTCCAAAACACAAGAGCTCTGGACCGGATGGCTACACAGGTGATTTCTACCAGATATTGAGAGAAGAACTAACCCCTATCCTTCTCAACCTATACCAAAAAATATAGGAATAGGGAAGACTCACAAACTCTTTTATATATGAGACCACTATTAATATAGTCCCAAAACCAGGTCAAGACACAACTAAGAAAGAAAACTATAGGCCAATATCTCTGGTGAACATTGTTGCTAAGATTCTAAACAAAATATTTCCCAACGAGATCCAGCAATACATTAAAAAGATCATAGAGCATAATCAGGTGGATTTCATCCCAGGAATGCAAGGACCATACAGCATTTGCAAATCAATAAATGTAATACACCACATCAACAAAATGAAAAAAGGAACTTTATAATCGTATCAATAGATGCTGAAAAACATTTGATAAAGTACAGCAACCATTTATATTAAAAACACTCATCAAAATGGGAATAAAGGGAGCATATCTCAACATAATAATCACAATATATGAGAAACCTGAAGTCGATATCATACTCAATGAGCAAAAACTAAAAATTTTCACCTTGAAAAAGGGAACAAGACAAGGCTGTCCACTTTCTCCACCTCTGTTCAACATTGTTTTGGAAGTTCTAGCCATAGCCATCAGAGAAGAAAAAGAAAGCAAAGGCATTTAAATTGGAAAGGAGGAAGTAAAACTGTCATTATTTACAGATGATATGATAGTGTACACACAAAACCTGATAGATTCCACTGAAAACCTACTTAACCTAATCAGCAAATTTAGCAAAATAGCTAGGTATAAAGTCAATATCCAGAAATCAAAAGCATTTTTGTATACCAATAATGAAACATCAGAGACAGAAGCTAGAAAACAAATCCCATTTACCATAGCAACAAGAAAAATAATATACTTAGGAATAAATTTAACCTAGGAGGTAAGAGATCTCTACTAAGAAAACTACAGAACATTGAAGAAAGAAATGAAGGAAATACAAATAAATAAAAGCATATACCATGTTTATGGATGGGAAGAATTAACATCATTAAAATGTCCATACTACCCAAAGCAATCTATAGATTCAATGCAATTCCAATTAAAATATCAATGACAGAGTTCACAGCGATAGAAAATATACTTTTAATATTTATACAGAGCCAAAAATGCCCATGAATAGCCACAGGAATCTTGAGAAAGAAGAACAAGGTAGGAGAAATCACAATACAGGACATCAAACTATACTACAAGGCTACTGTCATCAAAACAGTTTGGTACTGGCATAAGAATAGACATATGGATCAAAGGAACAAAATGGAGAGCCCAAAATAAACCCAGGACTCTATGGTCAACTAATATTCGACAAAGGTGAAGGAACATAAAATCGAGCAAAAACAGTCTCTTCAACAAGTGGTGTTGGGAGAACTGGACAGCAACATGCAAAAAAATAAAACTATACAACCAACTTACACCATACAACAGAATAAACTTAAGATGGATAAAGGACTTAGACATAAGCAGTGCCACCATAAAGGTCCTGGAGAAAAATATAGGCAGTAAAATTTTTGACATCCTATGCAGAAATATGTTTACTGATACTTATTCTAAGGTCAAAGGAAATAAAAAAAACAAATGGGACTATATCAAATTGAAAAGTTTCTGTTCAGCTAAAGGAAACACCAGCAAAATTAAAAAGGAACCAACTGTATGGGAAAACATAGTTGCTAATGATACCTCAGGTAAGGGTTTGATCTCAAAAATATATACAGAACTTTTGAGACTCAACACCAGGGAGAGAGACAGCCCAATTAAAAAAATGGGCAAAGGACCTGAACAGGCAACTCTCTGAGGAAGACATACAAAGCGTCCAAAGGCATATGAAAGAATGTTCAACACCAATAGTCATCAGAGAGATGTAAACTAAAACCACAATAAAATACCACCTCACACCTCCCTGAATGTCAATCATCAACAAATCAACACACAACAAGTGTTGGCGAGGATTTGGGGAAAGTGGAACCCTGGTGTACTGTTGGTGGGAATGCAGGCTGGTGCAGCCACTATGAAAAATAGTATGGAGTTTCCTTTAAAATCTAACAGTAGAACTGCCTTTTGATCCAGCAACTCCACTACTAGGACTATTCCCAAAGAACCCTGAATCACCAATTCCTTAGAGCATATGTACCCCTATGTTCATAGCAGCACTGTTTATGATAGCCAAGTGCTGGAAACAGCCTAAGTGCCCATCAGTGAATGATTGTATCAAAAAACTTTGGTACATATTTACACAATGGAATACTACACAGCAGAAAGAAAGAAGGAACTCCTACTCTATGTAACATGGATGGAATTGGAAAGTATTATGTTTGGTTAAATAAACCAGTGAAAAACAAATACCATATGATCTCACACATTATAGGACAATAATGAACAAAACAAACAAGGAAAACAGAACCAGATACATGAATAAAATAAATAGACCTACAGTATGCAGAGGGGAAGGAGAAGGGGGAATTTGGGAGGAAGAGTCAAAGAAGAGGAGCATTTTAATCAAGGAACTAGCATGGAAGAACCATGGACATGGACAAGAAGTTGGATTGACTTAGAGGGATAGTGGGTGAATGAGAAAGGGGACAAAGGGGAGTAAAAAGGGGATGGATGTAATACAACAACACTTAAAATAATTTAAAAATATTTTTTATTTTTAGAGACAAGGGCAGGAAGGAAGGAAGAAAGGGAGACAAATATCAATGCATGATTGCTTTTCACCTCTAGGTGGGGACCTGGCTGGACTCCTGGCTGATACCTGATTTGAAACCTTTTTATATGCCCTGACTGGGAATTGAAACAGTGACGCTTGGGTTAGAAGGACAGTGCCCATCCACTGAGCCACCAGCCATGGCAATGGATTCTTTCATAAGTGAAAATTTCTGCAGTCTAATTGTATTACTGTGTGTAATAAGCTGTTTACCGAATGTTATCCTACTATAATATTTTGGAAATTTCTTTTAGTAACACTTAAGAATCCATATTTCAGCCCTGGCTGGTAGCAGAGTGGACAAGGTGCCGGCCTGCGAACCCAAAGGTCGCAGGTTCGATTCCCCAGCCAAGGAACATAACCAGGTTGCAAACGAGGTGTCCAATCAGGTCTGTGGCTGGAGGCAGGTGAAACGCAGTCATACATTGATGTCAATCTCCCCCTCTGCCTCTCTCACTTCCCCTCTTTCTAAAAAAAATAATGAAATAAAATCTTAAAAAAAAAGATTTCTTTTTTTTTTTAATTTTGTTGTTGTTGTCTTACATCCATCCCCTTTTTGCTCCACTCT
Organism: Noctilio leporinus; assembly: GCA_004026585.1. Classification (NCBI taxonomy): domain Eukaryota; kingdom Metazoa; phylum Chordata; class Mammalia; order Chiroptera; family Noctilionidae; genus Noctilio; species Noctilio leporinus. The sequence continues at coordinate 5,033 of PVIW01016218.1, read as the reverse complement.
GTCTCCCTACCCACCCACCCATTCCCCCAAAAGTCAATCGCACCTGTTGTCCATGTCCATGGTTCCTTTATACTAGGTTCTTGTCTAAGCTGCTCCCTTTCTTGCCACTGCCTTCCCCCTCCCCCCAACCCCTTTCTCCTGACTACTTATTCTTTGTACTAATATATTTGGTTCTGTTTTGCATGTTAGTTTTGCTCATTATTGTCCCGTAATAGGTGAGATCATATGATATTTGTCCTTCACTGACTGGCTTATATCACTAAGCATAATACTCTCCAGTTCCATCCATGTTGTTGCAAAGGGTACAAGTTCCTTCTTTCTTTCTGCTATATAGAATTCCATTGTGTAAATGTACCAAAGTGTTTTGATCCAATCATCCACTAAAGGGCACTTAGGCTGTTTCCAGCACTTGGCCGCTATGAACATAGGTGTGCATAGGTTCATATGAATTGGTGTTTCAGGATTCTTTGGGTATAGTCCAAGTAGTGGAATCGCTGGACCAAAAGGCAGTTCCATGTTTAGTTTTTTAAGGAAACCCCATACTGTTTTCCACAGTGGCTGCACCAGCCTACATTCCCACCAACAGTATACCAGGGTTCCCTTTGACTCACATCCTCGCCAACACTTGTTGTTTGTTGATTTGATGATGATTGCCATTCTGACAGGTGTGAGGTGGTATCTTATTGTGGTTTTAATTTGTATCTCTCTGATGACTAGAGATGTTGAGTATTCTTTAATATACCTCAGGGCCCTTTGTATATCTTCCTCAGTGAGTTGTCTGTTCAGGTCCTTTGCCCATTTCTGAATTGGGCTGTCTGTCTCCCTGGTGTTGAGTCGCATTAGTTCTTTATATATTTTGGAGATCAGACCCTTGTCTGAGGTATCATTGGCAATTATGTTTTCCCATACAGTTGGTTCCCTTTGAAGTTTGCTGATATTTTCTTTAGCTGAACAGAAACGTTTCAATTTGATATAGTCCCAATTGTTGATTCATTCTTTGATTTCCTTTGCCCTTGGTGAAGTATCAGTAAACATATTTTTGCATAGGATATACAAAAGTTTACTGCCTATATTTCTCTCCAGGACCTTTAGGGTGTCATTGCTTATGTTTAAATCCTTTATCCATCTTGAATTTATTTTGGTGTATGGTGTAAGTTGGTGGTCTAGTTTTATCTTTTTGCACATTGCTGTCCAGTTCTCCCAACACCATTTGTTGAACACACAGTTTTTAGTCCGTTGGATGTTCCTTCCCCCTTTGTCAAATATTACTTGACCATAGAGTCCTGGGATGATTTCTGGGTTCTCTATTCTGTTCCATTGATCTATATGTCTATTCTTATGCCAGTACCATGCTGTTTTGATGACAGTAGCCTTTTAGTATTGTTTGAAGTCTGGTATTGTGATTCCTCCTACCTTGTTCTTCTTTCTCAAGATTGTGGTGGCTATTCGTGGGCGTTTTTGGCTCCATATAAATTTTTGTAGTACTTTTTCTATTTCTGTGAAGTCTGTCATTGGTATTTTATTTGGGATTGCATTAAATATGCAGATTGCTTTGGGTAGTATGGACATTTTAATGATGTTAATTCTTCCCATCCACGAACATGGTTCCATTTATTTGTGTCTTCCTTGATTTCTTTCTTCATCATTCTGTAGATTTCTGAGTACAAGTCTTTTACCTCCTTAGTTAAGTTGATTCCTAGGTACTTTATTTGTCTTGTTGCTATGGTAAATGGGATTTGTTTTCTCGCTTCTATTTCTGTTCCTTCATTATTGGTATACAAAAATGTTTTTGATTTCTGGATATTGCCTTTATACCCAGCTATTTTGCTAAATTTCCTTATTAGGTTAAGTAAGTTTTTGGTGGAGTCCATCGGGCTTTGTATGTATACTATCATGTCATCTATAAATAATGACAGTTTGACTTCCTCTTTTCCAGTTTGGATACATTTGATTCCTTTTTCTTCTGTGATGGCTATAGCTAGAACTTCCAAGACAATGTTAAACAGAAGTGGAAGAAGTGGACAGCCTTGTCTCGTTCCTGATCTTAGGGGGAAAGCTTTCAGTTTTTGTCCATTAAGTATGATGTTGGCTTCAGGTTTCTCATAGATGGCCTTTATGATGTTGAGGTATGCTCCCTCTATTTCCATTTTGCTGAGGGCTTTTATCATAAATGGTTGCTGCACTTTATCAAATGCTTTTTCAGCATCTATTGATATGATCATATGGTTTTTATCTTTCAATTAGTTGATATGGTGTATTACATTGATTGATTTTCGAATGTTGTACCATCCTTACATCCCTGGGGTGAAGCCCACTTGTTCATGGTGTATTATCTTTGTAATATACTGCTGAATCAGATTTGCCAATATTTTGTTGAGAATTTTAGCATCTATGTTCATCAGAGATATTGGCCTGCAGCTTTATTTCTTAGTTGTCTCTTGTCCTGGTTTTGGGTTTAGAATAATATTGACCTCATAGAATGAGTTGGGAGTCTTCCCTCTTCCTGAATTTTTTGGATTATTTTGAGGAGGATAGGAGTTAGTTCTTCTTTAAATGTTTGGTAAATTCACCTGTGTAGCCATCTGGTCCAGGGCTTTTGTGCTTTGGGAGATTTTGGATTACTTCTTTAATTTCACTAGTTGTTATTGACCTATTCAGGCTTTCTGCTTCTTCTAGGTTCAGTTTTTGTAGATTATACCTTTCCAGAAATGTGTCCATTTCATCCAGGTTATCATATTTTTTGTCATATAGTTGTTTGTAGTAATTTCTTACAATCTTTTGTATTTCTGAGGTATCAGTAGTGATTTCCCTCTTTCAGTTATGATTCTGTTTATTTGGGTCCTCTCTCTCTTATTCTTGATGAGTCTGGATAAGGGCTTGTCAATTTTGTTTATTTTTTCAAAGAACCAGCTTCTAGACCTGTAGATTCTTGGAATTGTCATTTGAATCTCTGAGTCATTTAGTTCTCCTCTGATCTTGATGATTTTTTTCCTTCTACTTGCTTGTGGCTTGTTTGTTGTTGCTCCTCTAGTTCTTGTAGCTTTGTGGTTAGGTCATTTTTATAAACTTCTTCTAACCTTTTTTGGAAGGCCTTTATTGTTTGCTATAAATTTCCCCCTGAGAACTGCCTTTGCTGTATCCCATAGGTTTTGGGCTATTGTGTGTTCATTGTCATTTGCTTCCAGAAACTTTTTGATTTCATCTTTGATCTCATTGTTGACCCCTTCATTGCTTAAAAGCATGTTGTTCAGTCTCCATGAGTTAGAGAATTTTTGTTTTTGTTCTCTTGAATTTGGTTTCTAGTTTCAAGCCATTATGATCTGAGAAGATACTTTGTATGATTTCAATTTTCCTGTGTTTGTGGAGGCTTGTCTTGTGACATACCATATAGTCTGTCTTGGAGAATGATCCATGTGCATTTGAAAAGAATATGTATTTTGCTTCTTTGGAGTAAAGGACTACACATCAGTTAGGTCCATTTCCTCTAGAGTGTTGTTCAATGCCACAACATCTCTGGGGATATTTTGTTTGGAAGATCTGTCCATTATTGATAGTGTGGTATTAAAAGCCCCTACTATTAGTGTGTTGCTGTCTATGTCTTTCTTAAAGTCTTCCAAGATTTTCCTTATATATTTCAGAGCTCCTATGTTGTGTGTGTATATGTTGATCAGAGTTATTTCTTCTTGATGGATTGTTGCCTTAAGTATTATGAAATGTCCATCTTTGTCCCTTTTTATGGCCTTCACTGTAAAATTGATTTTATTTGAAATCAGTATTGCTACTCTAGCTTTTTTTTCATGTCCATTTGCTTGATATATATTTTTCCATCCCTTCACTGTCAATCTGTGTCGATCTTGTGTTCTGAGGTGGGTCTCTTGAAGACAGCATGTATGTGGGTCATGTTGTCTAATCCATTCGGCTACCCTATGTCTTTTGATTGGTGCATTTAATCCATTTACATTTAAAGTTATTATTGATTGATACTTATTCATTGTCATTTTCTCCCTTTTTGTGTGTATTCCTGCTTGGCTTTCTCTGTTTCTTCATTTTATTTGTTTACTTATTTTTATAGCAGACCCTTTAGCATTTCTTGCAATGCTATTTTCGTAGGCATGCATTCTCTTAGTCTTTTTTTGTCTGGGAAACTCCTTATTTCTCCTTCTATCCTGAATGAGAGCCTTGCTGGGTAGAGTATTCTTGGTTGCAGGCCTTTGTTGACCATGACTTGAAATACTTTTTGCCATTCCCTTCTGGCTTGAATTGTTTCTGTTGAATAATCATTTGATAGCCTTATTGGAGCCCCTTTGTATGTTATTTGTCGATTCTCTCTTGATGTTTTTAGGATTCTCTCTTTGTCTTTGAAATTAGGCATTTTAATAATAATGTGCCTTGGTGTTGATCTGTTTGGGTTGATCCTCATTAGGACCCTCTGTGCTTCCTGAACTGGATTAATGTTTTCACTCATCATGTTAGGGAAATTATCTATCATGACTTGTTTGAACAGGTTTTCCATTCCTTGTTTCTCTTCTCCTTCTGGTATCCCTATGATATAGATGTTATTATGTTTCATGTTGTCCTGCAGCTCTCTTAAACCCTCTTCAATCTTGTCCAGCCTTTTTTGATTCTCTTGTACTGTCTTGGAGTATTTGTCTACATTATCCTCCAACTCGCTGATCCGGTCCTCTGGTTCCTCTAGCCTACTGTTGATTCCTTCTACTGTATTCTTCAATTCAGAAATTGTATTCTTCATTTCCTCCTGGCACTTATTGATAGTTTCCATGTCTTTTTTCATGCTGTTGTAGTTCTTAGTAAGTCCCTTGAAACTTCCCTGGTTTTCTTTGTAATTTCCCTGGAGTTCTTTGTAATTTCCCTGGAGTTGTTTGTAGTTCTCCTGGAGTTGTTTACAGTTTTCTTTGATGTGGCTGAGCTCACTGAGCTTCTCTATCATCATTCTTTTGAATTCCTTATCTGATATTCCAGGTGCCTCTGTTTCATTTTGTATTCTTTCTGGGGATTCTTCCTTTCCTTTTGGT
>PVIW01016217.1:0-17372 GCA_004026585.1 Noctilio leporinus | reverse complement strand
TTAGTTTTTTAAGGAAACCCCATACTGTTTTCCACAGTGGCTGCACCAGCCTGCATTCCCACCAACAGTGTATGAGGGTTCCCTTTGCCCCGCATCCTGGCCAACACTTGTTGTTTGTTGATTTGCTGATGATTGCCATTCTGACAGGTGTGAGGTGGTATCTTAATGCAGTTTTAATTTGCATCTCTCTGATGACTAGGGATGTTAAGCATTCTTTCATATGCCCCTGGGCCCTTTGTATATCTTCCTCAGTGAGTTGTCTAGGAACAGTGCATTTGCTCAGCCTAGATAACCCATCCAATTCCCTGCCTCACTAGGTGTCTCTTCAGTCCATCATGTCTGAGTGCTCCTTTGCTTACCAGGTGTACCAACATATACAGAAGATAGGCCAACAGAACATCCCCACCCTGACTGGTATGGCTCAGTGAGTTGGGTGTTGGAGGTAAACAGGCTCAATTCCTGGTCAGGGCGTGTGCCTGGGTTGTGGGCCAGGTCTCCTGGTTGGGGGAGGCAACTGATGTGTCTCTCACACACCTCCCTCTCTTTCTCCCTCCTTTCCCTTCTGTGCAGCAATAAGTTAAAAAAATATTATTTTAATCCCCAAGTATGATCAATTTTTACTATGTGTCTGCACTCCCCTTCCCTAGAACCTTCTTCATGGCCTCTCTGATGTCTTTGTTTCTCAGTGTGTATATGAGGGGGTTAACACTGGGAATGACAATTGTGTAGAAAAGAGTGAGGAACTTGCCCTGGTCCTGGGAGTAAGTGTTTGCTGGCTGGAGGTACATGTAAATGATTGTACCATAGAAGAGAGAGACAACGCTGAGGTGGGAGGCACAGGTGTTGAAGGCTTTCTTCCTCCCGGCCGCGGACTTGATGGTAAGCACGGCCCGTGCGATGAACCCGTAAGAGGTGAGGATGAGGCTGAGGGGCGCCAGGATGATCAAGACCGCCAAAGCGAACGCCAGTGCCTCCAGGACCACGGTCTCAACACAGGCCATGCCGATGAGTGCCGGCATCTCACAGAGAAAGTGGTCCACCCGCCGGTGCCCGCAGCGCGGCAGCATCAACGTCTGCGGCGCCATTACGAGAGAATTGCCAAAGCCGCTCAGCCAAGCGGCGGAAGCCAGCTTCCCGCAGAGGCGAGGGTGCATGATGCGGGCGTAGTGCAGGGGTCTGCAGACGGCCGCGTAGCGGTCGTAGGCCATGACCGCCAGGAGGACGCACTCCACCCCACCCAGGGCCAGGACGAAGTAGAGCTGGGCGGCACATCCCAGGTAGCTGATGGTCTTATCGGGGCCGCGCAGGTTGTAGAGCATCTGAGGGACAGAGCCCGTGGTGAAGCACATGTCCAGGAACGAGAGGTTGGCCAAGAAGAAATACATAGGTGTGTGCAGCCGGGAGTCCAGAGCTGAAAGCAGGATGATGGTCGTGTTGCCAAGGAGGGTCAGCAGATAAAAAGTGAGGACCACCACAAAGAGGACCAGCTCCAGGCGGGGACGGTCAGAGAAGCCCAGCAGGACGAAGCTTTCAGAGCTTCCGTTGTCCTTTCCCATCCCCTGTGACCACATGTTACCTGTCAGGAGAAAGAGGAGTATCTGTGAAAGTCCAGGCACACTCTCTCTAAATGGGTGGCTGGTAAGATGGTACCAGGGAAGCTTCCTTCAAAGTGCTAGGTGCCCCACCCAGAATTTCCAAGCGTGTTTATTAAGTCACCGTGTGGTCTGAGGAACACAGTATTTGGGAGATTTTCAGGCTCCTGGCTGTGATTATTGCCACCCACCTCTTGCATCATTCTTTTTAGATTGGGTGGATGTAAAAAACTGATTTTACAAGGAATCAACACTCAAAACTATCCATTTTCTTTTTTTTTTAACAAGGAAGGACAAAATCTTCTAGCAATATATAACCCGTGGGTAGGAGTGGTGGTTTGCGTCTTTGCACCAGGAAACTCAGCTTGCTGCTAGCCAAAATCTCCTTCTAAACAATGAATCAACACTGGGGAGCCCAGAGCCCTATCCAGCTCAAGGGTAAAAGCGATCAAGCAAATCTCAGGAAGAAGATGCCCTCGTTACTGCTACAGCTGCACCTTGATTCCATCCCTTCTCTTCACCAGAGCATGGCCCTTCCATTCCCCCACCCAGCCCAGTCCTGTCCTGAACCTCTGATGAAATGATGTTTATAGCCACATGGTATATTTTAACCTGGAGTTTGGGAGACTTTTCTGAAATTGAGAATGCTTTCATGTAAAGATAAAAAGGATAGAAATAAAACAACTGCCAGAACTCAATCCTAATGTCACTAATATTCAAAGAACCTTTCCTCCCTTCTTTTTCATATTTCTTCTCACAGAGAACTCCGCTCTCAGAAAAACTATATGGATTATTTTATTTACTATCTCTTATGAGCCCAAATAAATGAAAAATTATTTATCTTTATGATATTTTACACTTTCAGTTATTAGGCAGTGTTTGTATCTTAGGAGGAGTGTACCGGATAATGTAAGTTAACCAAGTGTCAAGCCTTATTCTGATATTTTTGCATATTTTCCTAAGCTGTTAGTAACAAGTCATAGAGTTGTGACTGTTAGTTAAAGGAAATGCCTCTAAAGTGATTGAGGCATGGGATATAGCTCCACTGCTCTACGAATGCATTGCTGTGATGGAATCACTAGTGTGGTTGTGTGTGTTCCCAACAACAGCTCTAAGATTCTGTACCTTAAAACCGACACACTGAGAATCTAATGGGAGAGAAGGTGAGTTGTTCAACGGTAAGATTGTTACTGGGCAGGATCCAGGCCCAGAGAGGGTCTGCCTCAGGCCGGCATATGGTATGTGGGTTCTTGACTTTGTGCAGAAAACACTTCACAACACAAGTTTAGGTGACTTGGAGGGTACATCTATGAAAGATGTGAAACAAGAAAGGTCTTAGTAGAGGAGCAGCAGCAGGGGAGGCCGGGCAGGGCTGCCATTGCTCACTGGAGAGGGAGAGAGAAGGGGGCCTTGGAGACAGGTTCAGGAGATTAGCCTGGAACGAGCTGCCACTGCCTATTGATTCCCAGTTACAAGTCCCATGGGGGCCCTTAAAGGTTAGGGGATGTGCCTGCAGGGAAGAAGGGGGCGGAGGGAAAGGCCTGGGTCTGCTCCTGGAGGAAGAGCATAATATTTTAGTTTTTTCTTGTTTCTCAAATCAACCAAAGGACCCGCACAGCATGCGCTTTTTTAACTGGAATTATTCTCATGAGTTTTTCATTCTGATTCAAGGTTTTTCTGGTGTCGAAACTATCCATTCGTGGCCAGACATTCCCCCATTTTAACACATCAAAGTCCAACTGCTGATTTTCTTCTCCAAGTCTTCCCTTTGTGAGCACCGCATTCTTACTTACACTTCTGAACTCTAAATAATGAATGGCTCACTCCTTGATTTGCCAAGAATAGTCTTTTAAGTGATCTGTGGGTGTGTGTCTCCTTCTTTAAACCTAGTTGGATGGCTTCTCAACACCAGAAAGGACGGTTTTCTCACAGAAAGCAAACAGTTATTTACTTGTATGATGCAATTGATCACTTACCACATTTTAGTCAGTTTCTATGGTTTAGACAATAAGACAGATGTGCATCTCCTCTGTGACTCCTGGATCCTTGACAACCAATTTCAATTGCACAAGGTTAAAAAAAAACTTGAACCAAAGCATGCACCAATATCAACTCTTACCTACATCTTTTACAAGGAACTGGAATGGGGGTTTACAACTCAGAGTGGGGTTTAGAACGGTGGTTGTCTGGAAGAATGAACTGTCAAGTGCCAGGGCTGGACCAGCTGCTCGTCTGCACCGAGGGAACTGGAGGGAAACACAAAGCCTGGGATGCCAAGGGCCCTCCACACCGGAGCTTGGGGTCTCGGGATTCACAGCACAATTACTGGGAGCCAATTGTTCAACACCCTCTCAGGCACTGCGGGGCCATAATTAGTATTTTTTCTTTGGGCTTTCCATTCAATAGATTCCACTAGGTTTAAGTTCTTGTCTTTAGTAAGAACTCAATTAAGTGAGTTCAACATTTCTCCAGCTTTCTGGAGAAATAAGTGATATTTATTAGAATAAGTGATATTTAACCACCATCTTTACAACCTGACCAAGCCTATCTTAAGGTGCATAATATGTCTAACTGTCCACAATTCAGCTATAGCCTATGGCTAAGAAAACCAAAACCAAAACCAGATGATGATAGAGGTGGTCCCATTTCTTCCTACTCAGGATCATAAGCTTACCAAATTTGATGACAACTGCAGACATGCCATATCTACCATTCTTTTTCCTTTTCAGGACATCACTTGAGAGCCCAAGTGGTTTGACCAGAGTGAAAACAAGGAGAAAAGAAAGATGACATTCAGGAAACCTGTGAGAAAGAAAAGAAGACAAAGAGGCCGTGGGACCCAGCAGCTGAATCTGGGTGGGTGAAGGGAGAGTGTTGATGAACACACAGCAGTTATACCACCAGAGAGCCCGCAGCACCCACATCCCCCTCTGGCCCCAGCTGAGGAAGCTGGAGTCTCTGATCTATGCTCCACACAGGAACCTGGCAGGGGTTCAAGGGTTCAAATTTGAAAAGAAAGAACTTCTTATGGGTTTCACAGTTGATATAGGATTGGACACTTCCTTTTCTGCCTCCCTCTGCGGAGTAAAACTCTCTTTTCAAAAATTCCCTGAACTAATTATCTCTAACAAGCATTGGGAGAGCATGAGGTCTCCGAGGAAATACTACTCATCCCAAAACACACATGCACACGCTACAGATGGGGGTGGGGTGGAGAAAGAGAGAGAGCGCACCAACCCTCCCCACTGGGTCTTATCAAGGCCAGGAGTCAGTACCAGGCATTAAGGAGCAGAGTGGTCACCTCATTCTCCATTCAGAACCAAGCCCAGGGTGGGTGAAAGATGTGCGAGGATCTGCTTGGTCTCCTTTGTAACTCCTGTCCTCTGCCACCTGCTTGGGGCACGCAGTGCAGAGAAGGGCTGGTCACAGGCCTTCACCATTCTGTTTACTTCAGAAGAGTCTTCCATGCCATTTCAAGGTCTGTAAGAATAAGGCCAAACATGAATATTTTACATTTAAGAACCTATATCAAGAGGATAGTGGATAAAAAAAAAAAAAAAAAAGATTGACTTTGACATTTAAAATTAATACAAAAACAAGAAAATCCAAAAATATTAAAGTAATCTTATTTCCATTTGCCAAGTTTGGTGTAAAATTATTATCTCAAGAAAACTACTATGTATTTAACTGAGAAATGACTTCAGCTGTCATTAGAATAAATGAACAGGTTTTGGTCTTTAAGAAAGTGAAAGAACAATCGTATACCTGTTGTGCTGCTCAGATCACTTTACTATCTGTTACTGAGCTAGGTGGATGACGTAGAAACAGGTGCATCTCAAAACTGTATTTTTAAAAAAGATTTTATGTATTATCTTTAACATAAAGAGGGGAAGGGAGGGAGGCAGAGAGGGAGAGAAACATCAATGTAAGGTTGCCTTTCACCTGCCTCCAGCTACGGACCTGGCTGGAGGCCTGGCTTGCAGCCTGGTTATGTGCCCTGGCTGGGAACTGAACCAGCAACATTTGGGTTTGCAGGCCAGTGCCTTTCCATGAAGCCACCAGTACCAGGGCCTGTAGATACTTTTTGTCAAGTAGAAACAAAACGTATCTGATTATTACAATGTCAACTGTTATGTTTTAAATTTAACCATTATTAAACTCATATACTATAATTTTTGTTGGTTTTTAAAAAAGACTATTTATTTTTAGAGGGAGGAGAAGAGAGAGATAGAAACATTGATGTGTGAGAGAAACATCAATTGGTTACCTCTTGCACACCCCCCCCCCCCCAACCTGTGACCTGGTCCACAATCCAGGCATGTGTCCTGACTGGGAATTGAACTGGTGACCTTTTGGTTCACAGGCCAACACTCGACCCACTGAGCCACACCAGCCAGAGCTTTATTTATTTTAAAGAAAACTGAAAGAGGTGAATTATGATTAAGAGGATGAAACATACATATATAGAGAGAAGAATGGAACGTTCAGAGTTTCACAAAATGAAGATAAAGAAGTCTTTTACCTAACCTAATTATAGGACATCATCGAAAATAGCCTCTGTTGTTTATTTACACAAAGTCAAGTACACAATGAAAACTTCCTAGACTTGGGAAGCCTTGAGAAGAGGCAAGAAAATATATATGATTAGTTATCAAGATGTTTTTAAATAGGACATAGCAGGAGATCCCTAGATAATCTGGATTTTGAAATTAGTAGGTCAACATTTGAACATAGCTATGGTTCATTTGTTGAAAGAAAACATAGACAGAACTATGAACTCAGAAGAATTTCACCAGAGACTGACACATAGTAAGAATAAAATGCACATTCTAGAAATGAAAAGTAACATAATTGAAATTAAAAATTCAGTCTGAATGTATATGACATTATAACATAAAAATAGTGACTGGAACATAGGTAAGAAAAATAAAGACAATGTAACACCAAGAAAGAGAAAAGGAATGGAAATTAATTAGGAACATAATGACATACAGGTCTGCACAAATAGTTTAAGATTGCAAATTATCAGGTGTCAGAAGTGACAAAGAATGGGGCAGAAATAAAACATTAAAGATAATGCCTAAGAATTTCCCAAAACTAATGAAAAATATCAACCAACACATTTGAGAATTTCAGTAAACTCTAAGAGAGGTAAACAGAAAAATAAAGTTGCTTAAAGGTTTATTTTCTTAAAAAGCAATGTCAAGCCCTGGTTGGTGGCATAGTGGATAAGGTGCTGGCCTGCGAACCCAAAGGTTCGATCCCCAGCCAGGGTACATAACCAGGTTGCAGGCCAGGTCTCCAGCCAGGTCCATAGCTGGAGGCAGGTGAAAGGCAACCACACATTGATGTCTCTCTCCCTCTCTCCCTTCCCCTCTATCTCAAAATAATAAATAAATAAAATCTAAAAAACAAAAAACAAACAAAAAATGTCAAAAGGATGATTCATAAGAGGAAAATATTAAATTTCATTAAAATTGGAAATATTTGCATTGTGAAAAGACCCCATTAAGAGCATAAAGGACAAACTTACAGGCTAGGAGAAAATATTTGCAATCTACAAGTATGTATCTATCAAAAGACTCAATTAGAATATGTAAGGACCTTTCAAAACTCAACAGTAAAAACAAATAATACACAATTATAAAATGGGCAAAAGACTTTCCTTGGCATTTGACCATAGAAGAGATATTGATGTCAAACAAACACATGAAAATGTGTTCAACATCATTTGCCATTAGGAAAATGCTAAATAAAAGCAAAAGAGATACCACTTTACACTTATGTAAAAGAGCTAAGATGTAAAATAGTGATCACACTAAATGCTGACAAGAACGCAGAGAAACCAGACTTTGTTGGTGGTAATGTAACTAGTACAACCACTGTGGAAAGGAGCTTAAGAAACTAAAAACACACTTACCACACTCACAGCAATCACACCTCTGCACATTCATGCCAGGAAAATGAAGCTAGTACATAACATTTTCCAACCTCTTTTTCTGACTTTGATTTTTCCTGATTCTCTTTATAAAACCGTTGTGATTACACTGGGCTCACCTAGGTAATCCAGAGTGATCTCCCCATCTTAATATCCTTATTTAATCACATCTGCCAAGTCCTTCTTATTATATCAGGCAACATATTCACAGGATCCAGGGATTAGGATGTGGCCACCTTTGGGGCCATCAATCTGTTGGCCACGTTTAATGTTGGGTTTCACTCTTAGAGATAGGGTGTGAGAATTAGCACCTTACCTTTTAGTTTGGAGGTACCCTAACACAGGAAGAGCCCAGGACTTCTGGAGATTTCACTATGGTAACAGTCCCCTCAGCTTTCCTGGGAATAATGTCCCACCCCTCTGTAAGACCATATTGTTTCACTAACTTATAAGGGGTTTGTTGTTTCTAGCTCAGCAAGTCCTCTCAGCAAGATGCCATCAGTATAGTGAGTCACCATGAAGTCCTGTCAGATGGTAAGACAGTTGAGGATCCTATAGGCTAAGTTGTATCCTGGAGCTTGAGAGCTGGTACAGCCCTGAGAGAACCAGGTAAAGACAAGCTCTTCCTCCCCTGTTGGTATTATCTGCTCAACGAAATGAATTTTAGAACAAATAGCTGCATCCATAGGTATATGCCAGAACCCAGAAGCTGGATTAATTCTTACAGTGAAGAGACCACAACTTCAAGATCAAGTGCAGTTAAAATTGCCACCCGATTCATTTTATCCACTAGACTCATTTGTCATCTGTACAGGCCAAACAGAAAAGACAAATAATATCCAACACACCTTTCAAGTCTTGAACGGAAGCATTAATCTCTGAAGTTCTCTCAACAGGTGCAGTTGACTTGGATAGCTGCACTTCTGGAAATGAACAGGTCCCACAGCTCCCACATGCCCTTCCTGCCCTAGTGGCTGTTGCTCCCTGGGTGGGGGATCCACGTGGAACTTGCCCTAGGGGTTGAGTACACGTGGTTTATACATCCACAGTCAGGGAAGTTTGGACAAAAAAAAAAAAAAATTACATAATTTAACTGGCACAAATCTCCACACTTAATGGTTGACCAAGTAGTCAGAGTCACCTAGGAGATGAAAGTTGAGCTCAGAGCTAGGATCCAATCATCCTAGAAAAGGGGGATCCTTCCCCAAGTGCCGGCATCAGAGAAATGTCTGGAGCTCTCACTGTGGAAAGACAGGACAGATAGCGACAGGGGGCATTTGTGGTGTTGCTGCAGGTTTCATCCGCAAGAGCATGTCGCTCCCCATCATTCACGGGGTGCTGGGCCCTGAGCCAAGGCCACTGGGAATGTGGGTGAGCATCCCTGAAGCTCCCCCAAGATGACTCAGACTAGCTCTCTGATTGTCAGCCTCGGAGTCCTCTAGACTTTACAAAACAAGTAAGACCTTTATGACCTGCCCATCAAGCCTTAGGGACCTAAAATCAATTACCTGTTGTTTTCAATCCATGCGATCAGACTGTTCTTGTCACCCTTCACTCTACCTGACCGACACCTTGTTGTCTAGGCTGCAGACACTGTGCAAGTCCAAGTATCCCACTGAAATTAGGAATTAACGCCCGTGCCGACTTCTTTTATTCTCAGGTCACAAAAAACAGGCACGGGAGCTTTTCCCAGGACACTGGTACTCTCATCGATCTTATCAACATACCAGGGGGCCCCCAAATTCTGGAATTGACCCCTGAAAGGCAGGCCCCTGGTGATACAGGCTTCCCGCAATAGGATTCTAGGAATCCCCCTGTACCAGTGGATCAGCAGGTGTTGTTGTGAGAGGCTGTGTTCTGCTCTAATGAATTTGTTTTGAAGACTTTCAACTCATTTGCCCATTTCATGGTGGGTGATTTACACCTGCCTGCACCACGTTGAGTGTCTCCTGTTTTTTTGGTTTTTTTTTTTTACTAAAAAATGGCACAACCCCTGGGACTCACCCTCCCTATTCATCTGATCTCGTCCCAAACAACTTTTTTTTTTTTTTTTTTCCGGGATGCAAAAAGTCCTCAATGGGAAACGTTTTGTGATTGAGGAAGAAATGAAACAAAAAACAGCAGAAGCCCTCAACGGCATCAAAACTGATGAGAACAAAAACTGTGTTGAGCTGTCAAGAAAACACCTGATAGGTGTATTGCATCAAATGGAGAGTACTTTGAAGGTGACTGAGGCTTAAACATGTAAGAGTAAATACACAATTTTTATAAATTCCATTTTTAGGGCCTCCCTTGTAATTCCTTTTTTAATGACATATTTTAGCTTTTTATTCACCAGAATGTTTCATTTGGCTTCTGACCTGCACCTGTGACCACGACAGCACATCACCATTTGCTACACCTGATGCAGTGGGGCATCAATGTAATTATTAACATCCAGGATAAATGTAATGTCTGCTTGGCATTTCACACTTACAATGCAGTAATCCAGCTGTCCAGAGAAATCCATATACATGCTAATGAATGTCTAGCATTTTTAATTTACTTACTGTAGCTCATCATTTAACCCAAATTAAAAAGTAAGGTAGTTTTAAAAATATATATTTTATTTATTTTGCTATCACAGTTGTCCCAATTTTCCCCTCGTTGCCCCCCTCCATCCAGTACCCCATTTCCTCCAGCAATGCCCCCTTAGTTCATGTCTATGAGTCTTTGGCTTCTCTATTTCCTTTGTTCTTCTTAACATCCTGTCTATTATGTAACCACCAATGTGTACTTTTTATTTTCCTTTCACATCCAGACAATTCATCATTTAATTACTGCTTTCTGTCTGCTTCTCAAATCATATTAATACAAACTTTTCATTATTCCAAAATGCCTACATTATTAATTCATTTGTTTAAAGAATTACTCTTTTAAGTAATATAAATTGCAATATTACCAAACACATGCAAAAATACATTTACACCCATACATATTTTTACACATATTTAAAGTACATACTGGATTTTGAAGAGTTAATACAAAACTTTAAAATATGCCAATAGCTTACATAATCGTTACATGGTAAATGATAGTATTTTAGATATTTTGTAGCAAAATTAAGCGAATGTTTTCTTCTTTAACACTAATTTTACTCTGGAATGCTATTTTTGTGAAATATATCACAGAAATGGTGTATTGCAGAACTCACTTTTATGAAAGTTGTCCTAGAGACAGTGCCAAACCCATAGTAATAAATTAATCTGGTTTTTGAGTCAGCTACTCCTCATTCCCATAATACAACCCAACTTTATTTTAAGCTACTAGAACTACAACTTATTATTTTTGGAGTTTTCCATCTTAAATTGTAGATTTATTTATTTAGGCTGTGCACAGGTCTTACTTCTTTCAATACCCTCTGTTTTTCCTCTACATGTGTTTTACAAGTTGAAGCCTTCAGAAATAATGGCACCTGCAGTGCTCAGCCAGTCCCTAGAATGGAAATTATTATGTCTACTAAATTGAGGTAAAAAAAAATCTCTAGGATTTAAATTTAAAAATTAAGCTTGTTTTAAAACATCCTCTGCTATTCTCACTAGAGCATCAACCCTGAACCTGGTTAATAAATCCAGATTGATAAAACCAGACCCATATAAAATATTCCCCTTCCCTCCATGACCTGTCATCCTCAGACCCATTCTCACACATATCTGCTCAGTTTCTAATGACAAAATTGGGACACTTCAGCAATTCTGTAACTGTGAGTCTTTCCCTCCAAGGTTTCACTGGTACTTGCTTGTCCAGGACACACTGGACCCAATCTTGGTCTGAAGGGGGTGAAGCGGCTTCAAGAGCAGGGAGTGAGAACTGTTATCCTCTTGCGAAATAACTGCTTCAGCCAAGGCCTCCTCAACCGACTGCCTCAGAGCAAAGGAGAATCTGCTTCTGTGGTGAAAGTCTCCATGGATCTCGAGAATTTAGATGCATAGTCACCGAAAACCACCCAAACTCGACCATTCCAGTTCTGTAACCACTGAACCAGCTCACAATGGAGCTTTCCTGTTTAACAAGATAGTAAGTTGCTTCCCAGAGACAACAGAGCGTAAGGGCTATACATTTATTTTCATTACGATTCAAAAACACGCAGGGTTATACCCTGCAACTTATTCTTCATATGTACCCCTAAAATGACAAGCAATAAAAGATTAGCTGAAGACAGATTTTAAAAAATGGCTAGTCCTCTGATCATGACTTGAGCTTACCGTGCCTTGCTTCAGGCTCTCCAGCATGATTTAAAGCAACTCCCCCACACCTGAGGCTTCCTACGCCCCTGCCTACCGTCCTGACGTGGCAATGGCACCATTCCACCTGCCACGGTGCTACCGGCGGAGAGAAGCAGAGCAAGACACGTCTCACCTGCAAACTCACCAGTCCCCGGCCTGGTCTCATAATATTGCCGGGAGTTTCTTATCACAAGAAATACTATGTTAGCAGGGAAGAGAAAAATCCTTGGAATTCTATGTGTCTCTTCCACCACCTGGGAAGGACAGCCTTTGAAGCTGTTTACATCCCAAGGCCCAAGGGCCCATAGGGCCTAAAGGAAGAAACCCCTTTAGGTAACCATGCCCCGCAGTCCTGGAAAGCTGGCACCACCTTACCTGCCCATCAATATGGAACTTCCTTCACCTTCCCCCAGCCCCCAACTATATCAGTCCTCAGAACAGAAGACTCGGGCTGGCCTTTGGGCCTCTGGCCACCACCCCGGCCTTTGAGCACTCTCGATTTTGGTCAGCCATTCACTAATAAATTTTGCGTGCATGCTACTAGGCTCACTGGTCTGTAATTCTTTACTGCATTGGCAAGAGGAACCAGGATTTCTCCGATAACAATTGGAGGCCATTTAAGGTGCTTGTTTCTCCACTAACGACCATGAACTACCAATTTCCCCTTCCCCAAAGCTTCTCCATCTTTACAGGCAACAGACCAAGTCAGAGAACCAAGATCAGGTCACTGTGTCCTTGAGGTCAGACACCGGCAGCCATTCCTGGCACCAATCTCCACCTTCAGGAGTTACCTAGTGACTGACAGCACAACTTTCAGTCCACTTCAGGAGAAAGGAGTCACCAGGATGTCCGAGAACATCACCAGCTGTTTTACGCTGAGCTTGCAGAAGCAACTCCCAGGGCAGCAGGCCGAGTGGACACACACAGAGATCTGTTCCTGCACCTCTCTCCCTCCGCCAGAGTCAGGCAAGTTCTGGAGCCCGGGAGGTACAGCCATTGCGCCTGGAAACCCAGAGTCATTCCCTGGACTGTACTTGGGAAACTGCTGTTGTCACATCCAGCCCCTCACACATGCGGATCCAGGCTTGTACAACCTCCAAGCGTCTCCTTAACAAAATAAGTTCACAATTAGACATCAAAAGTAGATACAAGAATCAGTATTTCCTTAGATTAGAAAAGAAATCACAGAAATCACTTATGTCTAAAAGGAGGCAATTAGGTGTCAATGTAAGAAACATTCAAACCTGTAGAGAATTTCTGGTGAGTTTATTTAACCTAAAAGGACAATTGCCGGGAAGCAGTATCTCAAGGGATTGAGAAATGCTCCAGAGAATAGCAGTTTAGCACCTTGATTTATACATTAGAATCAAAGTAGGGGTCATAGGGGGTTCCATGAAGTCCAGTGGTGATAGATGAGGGAGGGAGGAGAAAGCAAAGTGAAGAACCTTCTGAGACAGATAAAAGGTAGTGTGATAGACATGTACTTTTACGTAGGTCAGTAAGGGAAGTCAACAGTCAGCAGTTAACGGGATAACAATAGCCCTGAGGGGACTTGTGATCTCAGCTTGTGCCTGAGGGGGCTGGAAAAAAGGGAAGTTACCTTGACATTCCAAAGGCATGTTATCATAGGTGCAAAAAGACAATTAGTTAAGGTAAAAATTGCCCTTTGTTAGGGAAAAATACTGGCCTAGGACAAGATTACTGGCCATGAACTGCTTTTAGCTAGTAAGTTTTCATTTTAGACTCTTTGTGCTTACTTTAGGTCCCTTAGTTTGTAAAGATGTCTCAAGGCCTCTCCTGAGCCTGTCAGGTTAATGTAGCCCTTTTTCTTCCACAAGGTGAGAGAATAGTGTCAGGACTGTCCTTGTTTGGAGCAAGACTTAGCATTTACTTTGATTTCTTGGCAGTCTAGAACCAAAGGTCATCTTCCATTTCAGTGGAGTTTGAATAGGTTCCTACCTCACCCCTATTTACTCCTAGTTAATTAAGTAATATGCCTAATGCCTTTCCTCTTTAAATTCTGCGTTATGACAATGTGAAGTCACATTTGTCATAACCATTTCTGTTCAAAGGAACAAAAGCAGGCACAGAGAAAATTACATCTATGGCCAAGCCTTTGGCGAAAAGCCAGGTAGGTACAAGTTGAGTTGATCCTTACAACTTCTCAGGAAAAAGCTGGATGGAAGCTAATCTGGTTCAACATAAGGAAGCTAACACTGGGAAATGGAATAGCTTGAATGGGTAACTATTTCTGTGAAGATATGATTTTCAAATATAGGAGGAAAATTGTAACATGTGACTTGTAAGATCCTTCTAACCAAGAAAGTCTCACCTGTCTCACCTTCTTCTACATGGCTGTTTTCTGTGTCTGTTGTATTGGATGTTTTCCAAACGTATGTAACTAGGTGGAAGTTACATTAACATGATCACATAGAGACCTACATTTACATGTGAAATGAAAAAATTGCTTATACCTTCCATAATCAGTTATCTCTGTGTGATAAGATTACATTGGACTTTCATTTACTTCATTGTACATTTTTTAATTTTCCACAATTTCTATTGGAAACGTATCTTTAGGAAGAAGTCAATTTCTTGAGATGTAGCTTCAGAAAGACCTGCACCCCGGTCCCAGGACGGGTCTCGCTAGTTGTGCGATGCATGGAAATTACCCAACCGCTCCACACTGGATTTCTTCACTCGTCATTAGTATCGTCTTCACAGTGATGTCCTGGGTAACGGCAGAAGGTGCTATTTGCTTCTATTTTAAGAAACTTTATTTGAAATATCTGATATACTATGTCATTGATATATAAATTGTATTTGTTGAAAGGGGCGGGGCCTCCACCTAGGCGGGTGTGTCCTCTGAACCCACCGTAAAAGAGGGTGTTCCTGAAGAGAAAATTAGGACATTATATTCGATAAAAGCAAAAAAACATCGAAACATATTTTGGACAAGAAAATGAACTACTTTTACTTGCTTTTTAGTCCAACAACATCAGCAAAAATAACAGAAACAACACATTCTCTGAACTGCAAGGCCAATTGTACGGGTAGGCATTGGTGGTTCAGTGGTAGAATTCTCGCCTGCCACGCGGGAGGCCCGGGTTCGATTCCCGGCCAATGCACACGTTCCCTTTTATTTTTTTCTTTCACTTTTTAAAACAATTCTTCCAACCCTGCTAAAATGCTCCAGTTCAGAGGTCGGATACTTTCTACATTCGAACTTGGGCTTTTTCATGCGTTCTGCCTGCAGGACTGGAGTTCTTTCTGCTAGGCGAGGGGAAGGCTGGCGAAGCGCAGGTTTCTAACAGAAACCTGGAGTTTTTTGCGTTCAAAATATTTGAACCCAATGTATTCTGAATTAATTGTTTTGCTTAATGTACGAGTAAAATCAACCAATGGCTTTTGAAAACAATACTTTTCTAATATAGAAAAACAACCGGTATAGGGAAACTTACTCCTAGAAGTACTTAAAGTTGTCAGTTGGACACCGGTCAGCAGAGTGGCGCAGCGGAAGCGTGCTGGGCCCATAACCCAGAGGTCGATGGATCGAAACCATCCTCTGCTAGGTTCTTTCTTTTTTTTTTTTTTTTTCCTCCTCCCCCATTTCCCCAGAAACGTTGGAGGCATTTACAACCGTGGTGTGTATGTGTCTTGCCCCTTCCCGGGCGGTGCAATCTTGGACGACAGGGGAAATATTCTCAGTCCAGGAAATTTTTGACACAAACAGAAAATTATTATTTTTTTTAAGGTAAAGATTATTTCTGTGGGAAGGAACTTCGGGAAATCACTTTCAGTTGTGCCAAGTCCGGGAATAGAAGACAATATGGTGAGTGGCACAAAAAATGGTGGCAGCCGCAGCCAGGATTCCTCAAAACAGTGGTCTTCAATTACAGCCTTCGCTTTTTAGCTTTGGATGCTAACTATGGAGGTTTCCAAATTTCAGAAAGGCCTTTAGAAACTCCTTGTGTGGGGCAATATTACTCTAGCCAGAGCTGAGGGTCTGTTAATGAGGTTGGAGGAGGAAAACGGGACCGAGACCGGCTGATCTTTGTTCCCCACCTACCTTTCCACGCTCCTCGGTGAAGCCATTGCATTTTGTGAATATCCGTGTCCCATGGTGGGCAAGAGCGTAATGGCAACAGTAAGGAGAAGGTACCTTCAGAAGTCGGAGCTGGCAACTCCATAGACTGTAACAGAATTTACTATAGGTAATTTAATGAGGGGAAAATTGGGCCGGCATGAACAGACAGCCTAGCAATTTTGCAAAAAATATTTTTGCGGCCTGTACCCTATTACTGTACCTTTTTGAATAATTCGGGTAAAAGTGACTGACAAGACAAAGGGACAAAGAAGGTAGCGGCGCTGGGGCCATACGCCTGGTGTTCTCCACCAGTCTGATACTTACCTCAGGTTTCAATACATTCTGGCTATTAATAAAAATATATTTCTGGCTATATTATATGGAACATTCACATCAACTAGAAAGCGTTGGCATGCTTGCTAAGAACAGTGAAGCCGGTCAAAAGTCAGAGCGTGAAACTTAAGAATTTAATGAAATCCAGGACAGAGGTGGGCCTGGGTTTTGTTCACACCTACAGGCATACAGAGGGGTTAAAAGGGGGGCAGAGGATGTTATCACTTTAAAAGGCAAGAAAGAAGATTGGGCACCACTGGAAGACGCAGAATTTCCCGCCGCTCAGCGTTCCACCCACTTCCTACCTGGTTCGCTTGTTTTTATTCCCGGGGTACTGAATTGTACGGCAGAGTTTCTGGTCGCTGGAGCACAGCTCTTCCAGCGAGTCCCGGCATTTCCCAGCCGCGCAGCCTGATCCACAGGAAGAACGCAGCTTTCGGGGTGGCTGGACTCCTTACTCTACCTGCTGTGCGTGGGGAGCCTCCCCATTGTCAAGTGCAGTTTAGGGTTCTGGCTGCGCAACCGGGTGATTTCTGCACACAACGCAGGGCCACCAGTTTACCTTCCAGAGAATATCCAGGGAAAAGCACGCGCAGTTATCTAGCAAATGGGAGCCCAGGGCGGGCTTTTCAAGAGACACCGCCCAATTAGTCACCGGGCTGTTACTGGAATTGACTAATCAAGAGGGAAATGTGTTCTGGCAGATGCAAAAGGGAAAGCCTCTTTCAAAGGATTCATAATAAATGTTACACCGCGCGCAACGCTTAGCCAAAATGCCTATGGAGGGTTGTTCAACATTTGATCCTCGTTTCCAGGCATCTTCCTCTCCCAAAACAGATCATACCCGTATAAGAAAAACAAGACTACAAGAAATTAGCCAGTTGTTTCTGAGAATGTGTGGGTGGCTCTGAAAAGAGCCTTTTGGTTTCTCAAGGACTGAGGACGTTACTTGGCGCTAGTGTACTTGGTGACGGCCTTGGTGCCCTCGGACACGGCGTGCTTGGCCAGCTCCCCGGGCAGCAGCAGGCGCACGGCCGTCTGGATCTCCCGGGACGTGATGGTCGAGCGCTTGTTGTAATGCGCCAGGCGCGACGCCTCGCCCGCGATGCGCTCGAAGATGTCGTTGACGAACGAGTTCATGATGCCCATGGCCTTGG
>PVIW01016216.1:0-17353 GCA_004026585.1 Noctilio leporinus | reverse complement strand
ATCATTGGCAATTATGTTTTCCTATACAGTTGGTTCCCTTTGAATTTTGCTGATATTTTCTTTAGCTGAACAGAAACTTTTCAATTTGATATAGTCCCATTTGTTGATTTGTTCTTTGATTTCCTTTGCCCTTGGTGAAGTATCAGTAAACATATTTTTGCGTAGGATATCCAAAAGTTTACTGCCTATATTTTTCTCCAGGACCTTTATGGTGGCACTGCTTATAGTTAAATCCTTTATCCATCTTGAGTTTATTTTGGTGTATGGTGTAAGTTGGTGGTCTAGTTTTATCTTTTTGCATGTTGCTGTCCAGTTCTCCCAACACCATTTGTTGAAGAGACTGTTTTTACTCCATTTGATGTTCCTTCCCTATTTGTCAAATATTAGTTGACCATAGAGTCCTGGGTTAATTTCTGGGCTCTCTATTCTATTCCATTGACCTATATGTCTATTCTTATGCCAGTACCATGCTGTTTTGATGACAGTAGCCTTGTAGTATTGTTTGAAGTCAGGTATTATGATTCCTCCTACCTTGTTCTTCTTTCTCAAGATTGCTGTGGCTATTCGTGGGTGTTTATGGCTCCATATAAATTTTTGAAGTATTTTTTCTATTAGAAATAGTTTTCTAATGATTCCCTTTTTTTGCTATTATATGACTTTGGATAGATCAGCTAGTATGGGAGAAAGAAGTAGCAGGTCCAGTCTAGGGCCAGCCATAGGCAGTAAGCTCATATCAACATGGAAATGGAGTGGTTATGGATAGGTGCTACACCAAGAATTGCACACATGCTCGTCTGTCACAGAACATCCTTCCCCCCTCTTCCCTAGTCCTTCCATCAACAAGCAAGGGACCAATAGAGAATATTATCTGGGATTGAAGTTTAGGAAATTCCCTGGAGTCAGGAAATGTCCATGGACAAGGTAAAAGAGATGTGAAAAGGAAAGGTTAAACTATAAATTCAGTTAATGTACTAGAAGATTGGGTTGAGAAACTATCTCAGAAAACACTAAGAAGAGATAGATCAGGGTTCCAATATGAGAATGAGGGTTCTAAGGGCTTTAAGATCTCCAAGAACATGCTTCCCACAGAAACAACCATTAAGTAGTGAATATTTTATATAGGATAAATATATATATAAATATCTCCTTTTCTACCTTATCTAGTTTTTCAGAAAAATCACTTAACATCTCTGGAAATCACCTTAATGGCATATAACATTAATACTATTGATTAAGTGTTTGTTCAAGAAAACCTATGAAATCTATATAGAACAGCCCATGTGTAGCATTGAGTTACAACCCACTTCTTCCTTAAATGCACCTCAGCCTTCTCAGCTCAGCATGATGAAAGGTCTACTTTGGTTAGACATGGCCAAGAATATGGGGCTCCCCTTCCCTCAGCTCAAGGGATATGATGTCTCTCTGGGATGGGTAGGCCCTGAGCATGTCTCATCACTCCCAGTTCCAAGTTGCAGAAGCAAAATTCCTGACAAGTACAACTGCAAGTTCATGAGCTCCTTTCCTCCACCCAGCTTCTACTGGGAAGCATAGAGCCTCCACCTTGCACCTGTAGCAGATCAAACATATTGAGACCTCACTTACCCCTGTTGCAGCCGGAAGAGGTAAGCTGAAGAGATTAGAGGCTAGGCCCTCACCCATTACCCTGCCAGTGAAGCAGGGATGGGGTAGTGGAAGCAAGCTACTATCCCCCCCTCAGCTGCAGAGCAATGGCTAAGATGTTTTACCCAAGTAAACACAAAATAAACTCCAAGTAAGATAAAAACAGAGAAATTCACATTTAGACATTGGGCAATAAAATATTAAAAGTCAAAGACAGGGCCCTGGCTGGTGGCTCAGTGGATAGACACCGGCCTGCCAAGCCAAAGGTTGCTGGTTCGATTCCCAGCCAGGGCACATAACCAGGTTGCAAGCCAGGTCTCCAGCCAGGTCTGTAGCTGGCGGCAGGTGAAAGGCAGTCATACATTAATGTCTCTCTCCCTCTCTGCCTCCCTCTCTTTCTCTCTTTCTAAAAACAATAAAGAAAGAAAGAAATAAGAAAGAAAAGTCAAAGACAAAGGAGAAGAGTTTGAAAGCAGCAAGAGAAAAATAATTCCTACACAATAGGGGCCAGAATGCAGTGGATGGCCTGTTCCAGTATTAAAAGGAACGAACTATCAACCAAGGATATTATATTCAGCAAAAGTAGCTTTTAAAAATGAAAGCAAAATATATTTTCAGGTACATGCAAACTAAAATAATTCTTTACTAGCAGATCCACCTTACAAGAAATACTAAAGGAAGTTCTTCAGGCTGAAAACAAGTAACCCTAGATGGAAATTTAAATCCAAAGAGAAAGCAAAGAGTGCCAGAAAAGATAATTACATCATTATAAAACAGTGTGTAAAATATATGTATCTTCTTTTCTATTAACTGACTTAAAAAGGATTTTCATAAAACATGCTATATATAGCTTGTTTGGTCTATAACATGTAGAAATGTAATGTATTTGGCAATATGAGCATAAAGAAACTGATAGGAGAGATCTCTATTAGAGAAAGTAAAAGATACAAGATGGAAACTTAAATTCACAGGAAGAAATTAAACAAAATGGACAGAGTAAACAAGGTTAATATAACAAACTCCATAAATTTATCCTTATTCGCCTTTCTTTTCTCAAATGCTTCAGTAGACTTGTAACTATATAAAAAATTATAAGTGTATTTGGTAACATATAGATATAATACATTTAACAACAGTAGCACAAAAAAGGAAAAAGGGGGAGAGGAATAGAACCAAAAAAAGCAATGTTTTGTAACTCACTGAAAGTAAAGAGCCTCTTGTTAATTTAAGTCTGGTTTTGCTACCATGCCGACTTAGGGTCATTCAATGTTGCTGCTGAATAAGTTATAAAAAAGCTCTCAGTTTTCAGATTTTTGAATTTTAGAATTGTGAATAAGGGACAGACTCTGGTCTGTGTATTTTTAATGAATGTGAAAGATAATGCAATATGTTGAATATAAGAGATACACTTATAAGTGGAAAAATATAAGGATGGGAATGGTATACCAGGCACATGAGAAATGAAATAAAAAATCAGATGAAGTGAAATGATCTGTATCATAAAAGTATAGATCATATGCCTACCATTAGTAGTGAAATGGAAAATTGTAATAATCAAAATCAAGCATATGTAGCTCCCTCATAGACTCAAATTATGTAAAATAACAATTGACAGATCATGAAGAGACAGATAAATAATTGCAATTACAGATTTCAATATGTTTTTCTTGGTAACTGTCAGGTCAAGTAGAGAAAAAATAAGATAGTGTCAACTGCAGATCATTGGGATCAACTCAACCTCAACTTGGGAAACATCAACAGGAATCCCCACTTTGGGCAGTGGTGAGAAAACTTTCCCAGTGCCAAGAGCTCAGTTGTGATAAAAGAATGATAATGAAAACAGAATGATTAATAGACTGTAGGGCAAAGCAGCCCCTCTCCAGGTAGGCAGCGGTGCTTTGCTCTGCTCCATGCAGGTCCCTGCTGCCCTGTGCAGCTCCAGCCTTTACTGGGAAGGGAAAGTACACTCTCCCAGCTAGAGGGGAACTGACTTATATAGGTGGAAGTCTCCACCTCTCCTCCCTGATTAGTCAGTACTCATGCAAATGAGGACTCCGAATCTCAAAGTTTGATTGGTTTAAAAGGTGCTTTCCTGATTGGTTAGAGTGGAACTGCTCTGGTTAGTTGGTGAAGAAGCATTACAGCTCCAATTGAATTGAGAAAGCTTTAGTCCTATTGGTTGAAATAGGATTCTAGGAAATCCTTTATAAGGGCTGGTTCAGGTGGCAGAAATACAGTGTGCACAGGCGGTTCAGCAGAGTGGCAGGTAGTTCAGTACAAGCTTCTCCCAGAAGTACAGTTTGCATAAGTGGCCTCTGTAGAAATGGGTCCTGGGTTCTGTTTTGTAATTTGAGCCCAGTTGCCCTCTGAGAGCTGTTTTTAGTAAATATCTTCTTTCTCAGGGATCACAGCAGTAGAAATAATATTTGGATGACAATAAATTCAATGTGAAACACAAATATAGAATTTAAAGTGAATAAACATAAAAGATTCATCATTTTAAGTTATATTGACAATAGTCACAGAAATTGATTATATATTAGGCCATGTAATAAGGAATATAGAAAGATTTCAAGAAAGGGAAGTTATTAATAATTTCTAGTTCTTGCACTGGATGGAGAGCTCTGAAGTGTCCGTTATATTATACATAACTAACAGAATATAAAAATTAACAAAAAACATGAATAAACCATCATATAGAAGTGGGTGATACATAGCAAAATAATTGCAATATGTTATGAACCAAGGATTGTAATTAATATTAATCAAAATCACTACACTTTGTACTTGAGGTACCAAAAAGTAGAAAAATTGTATTTTTAAAGTGTAAGTCTTGGATACAAAGGAAGATGGTGGAATAGGAGTGTCAGGAATCTGTCTCTCCCACCTGGACAACAATTATAATGGAAGAATGTGTCTGATGTAACTAACTATTCTGAAATTCTCGAGTCTGTTTAAAGGCTTGTGGCTTTCAGGCTTGACTTGGCTTGGATAGTAAATCGAGGTTAATTTTGGCCAATTTTAACTCCTTATAGGGTAGCAGCTGCTCTTCCAGCTCAGAGCCAGGCAGCCATTCCTGCATTGTTAAATCAGCTTGCACACTGCTTGTGTGAATCAGGTTGGGCAACCAGGACCTTAGTCTGCAAATATTGGGGATCCAAGTCGTGATTGCTGATTATAACTGTGGAGGTGCGGACACGGAGACAGGCTGTCATTGCTGCAACCTCTTCTGGCTGAAAGGGCTTTCAGGGGATTTAAAGAGTCAGTACCTGCAGGTATTTTCTTCTTCATTCCCCAATTTTTCTTCTTTTGGGAGCCAGACATTTAAAGACTAGGGCATTCAAAACCAACTGCACCCACAGGGGAAATCAAGACAAGAGTGCTCTCTTTCACCACTTCTAGCCAATACAGTATTGAAAGCTCTAGCTAAATTTTGCTCTAGCTAGAAATAAAAAGAAATATAAGGTCTCCAAACTGGAATAGAGGAACTAAAATTATGTGCTTACTGATCACATGATCTAGGATTTCCTCCCCCTAAATTGTTACAACTAATAAATGAATTTAGAACAGTATCAGGATACAAAGTCAACTCACTGAAATCAGTTGTGGTTTTTATACATTACCAATGAATAATCTGAAAAGGAATTAAGAAAGTAATGAATAAAATACTCATGAATTGATTTAAACAAGGAGATGAAAGACTTATACACTGAAAGTTACAAAATATTGCTGTGAGAAATTAAAGATGTAAATAAAACATTTCATGTTCACAGACTGAAAAACTTAATATAAGGTATCAATAATACTTGGAACATATTTAATGTAATTTTAATCAAAATCCCAGTAATATTTTCTGTAAAAAAGAAAAATCTGTTCCAGTCTCATTGGCCCAAATTTGGCCAAATGGTTCTTTCCTGAAAATATATCACTGGCTAGGTGATGATATTATTCTTAGAAAATTATTCTCAACAATAGAGCTAGTAAGGGAACTGGCTTCCATCAAGACAGTGGATCTTATTGGGGAGTAGTTCTGTCCCAAGGTGGGCAGTTGCCAAAGTGGAAGACTTTTTTTGCTTTTAACACAAAAGATCAGTTGCTGCATCTGGTCAGTGGAGGCCTGAGATGCTGTTAAGCATGTTTTAATGTACAGGATAGGCCCTGACAACAAAATATTCAAAACATCATTATTGTTACCCTTTGGCATAGGAATTGCCAAAGAATGTAGGTAGAACCCCTTGATAAGGGGGAAGAGAAAAAACAATTATTTCCAAATGAAATGTTACATAGAGTATCAAATAGAAAGATAAAGAATATAGTAGGGTAATAGAAGTATTATTTCACTTGGTAAAGGCAATGAGTAGGTAAATATTTTCAAGAATGTCCTAGGAAGTCTATTTGGGGGACAATGCATTGGTTTGTATCCCAATCTTGCTAATTACTAACTATGCAAATTTGGTGGCTTATTTAATCCTTCTTTAAGTTTGCTAGATACGGTGTCAACATACAGAAATTAATTGCATTTCTCTATAATAACAAATAACTCATGTCAAATTTAATAAAAATATGATTTACAATAGCATCCAAAACACATATAATCAAGTATAGAAAAGTATGTATAAGATTTCTACCTAGAAAGTTAAAAAAAATTATTGAGAATTTAAAAAACTATGTAAGTGGAAGAATTTGCTAATTCTTTCATGGTTTGGGAGACTAAATATTGAATAGTCTAAATCCAATACCAGTTGAAATACCACCCCACCCCCTCTTAGGTCTACATTTTTAACTTTGACTTCTGGGATCTGTCTTTTGTAAAGTGGAAATAACAATATGTATCT
The DNA here is from genome assembly GCA_004026585.1 of Noctilio leporinus. Classification (NCBI taxonomy): domain Eukaryota; kingdom Metazoa; phylum Chordata; class Mammalia; order Chiroptera; family Noctilionidae; genus Noctilio; species Noctilio leporinus. The sequence continues at coordinate 10,898 of PVIW01016216.1, read as the reverse complement.
TATAGTGGCAATATTATGTTTAAGTGAGATTATCATTCAAAGAGATCACCCTAATGTTAATACTCAGCAAATGCTAAACAGTATCATTAAACACTGGTGCTTAAAATCATTATTGAATGAGGAAGAAATTTTCCAAGAATACAATTGAGAGGCAGAAGAACAATCCAGATCATAGGCAATCCTGGATAAAATCATGAGCCATGAAGCAGTATTCATCAAAGGAATGGTTATTGTTAGGTTGGAACTGAGTTGTACATGGGGTAAGGTTGTCAGAAGAGGCCGAAGGGGTAGTCAGAAACTAGATCCCCTTATCAAAAATTACTACTTGGTTTATTTTAGTTTTAAATCATTGCCCCCTTTTCACTTCATATTCTTATTTTCAAAACTGATAGAAGATATCTCTAGTGTAATTTGAGTTTGAGATGATGGTTGTAAGGAAGACTACAGACCACCCTAATAAAAATCATGCCTTCGTTCTGCACATTCAGTGATGGAGGAGATGATACTTGTATCAGAAGTCCTTATCAGAAGATCTCATGGGGAAGTTGTATGTTGGAATGACCTATGGCTTCCAAACCCATCACGTCCTTCCCACATGGGTATTCTCCAAGGAATAAAGAGGTTCTTTGAAGCATAGCTGGACTAAAAAGGATAAGTAGCCTTAGGAGACTGAATTAAGCTCTGTGATTTATTTAGCTTTAAAAGGAGAGAAAAGGTTTAGCAGATTTGGAGGACTGGGTGAAAAAGGTGAAGGGATTAAGCCAAAAAGAAAGAAAAGAAAAGAAAGAAAGAAAGAAACAGACACAGATGTATGGTGATTGCCAGAAGAAAAGGGTGGTGGGGAGAAGTAGAAGAGGGTAAATGAGGTATAAATGGTGATGGAAGGAAATTTGATTTTGGATAGTGAACACACAATACTAGACTGTAATACAAATGATGTATTATAGAATTGTATACCTGAAACCTATCTAATTTTAAAAACCAGTGTCACCCCAATAAATACAATAAAATAAAAGGAGGGAAAAGGATAGATATTTTTGAAAGAAATACAAGATCACTTATAATATACCTTTTAAAGAATTTACATGGGGGAGAAATAAATTACTAGCTAAAGATTAATGTGTTTCACTTTTCTTTACAATTTTGCCTTGCAAGGATAAATAAAATAGGGCAAAAGGCAGCAGAATGGACATTATCCTGTATTATTTTCCCAGGTAGTGGAGAATACAAATTTCAGAGCTGAAGGCAAAGACATTCATCCCGCCACCTCTGTGAGGAAGGAAAATGAAAGGCAGTATGCTCTATAGTTCATTTCTATTCTAACCATCAAATCTTCAACAGCTTCCCTTAAAATACAAAAATGGAAATAAATTACCTTCCAACGCACAATGAAAGATAAGAAGGGCATGGCTTGTTTTTGTTATTTCTTTATAGTTCAAATATGTCTGTGGCTCTTTTATCAGAATGACAAGTGCTCCCAGTCTAAGATCCTGTAGGGTCCCCCGAGGGCTTAGCAATCAGAGTTTGCTGTGCTGCATTCTAAGGGTAAGGTGGGTTCAGATAGGGGCTGGAGCACATCAGTGCTCTTGTACAGACCATGCAGGGGATGAAACCACAACCTGGCCGGATTGGGCTCCACACTGTCACTCACTGGCATGACGAAATGACAGGTCATTCTCTGACGTTCACATAGAAACAGCCCCCTGGCTTTGCACAGGTCTGTTCTGTTCTCGCCAATTTCTGGATATCAGCCTCAACCCGACAGGAGACTAATGAGAGTCATGAGTTTTGTCTCCTTTTTATGTAACTTTCCTAGCATCTGGTAGGCACTCAAGGGTACTCCCAGAGCATGCATTTTGGAGGACATGCACCCACCTGTGTGTTTAGCAGGGGTCCTAGGCTGCTATGGCTAGCAAAGCTTAATAACCAAAAGACATGCCTCCTGTGTTCACCGAGGAGAGGGATGTGTGTCGTCATAAGGGTAGCTGTTTCTGAAGACCTAGTGATTGCTATACTATCTTCGCCATTTTTTACAAAATATATGAACCACCTGAACTCACATTTCTTTCAGTCTTCCTTCCTTCCTCCCTCTCTTCCTCCCTAAAACATGAAAACAAAATTAATTATTGAGTTTCAGCCAGATTCAGCTGCCTACCAAGGATCTAAATCTGAAACTTGACCTTTGTTTTTGTCAAAAAGGAAATTAGTAAATAAATGTTTGTGACATTTTAGCCCCCAAAGAATCTTGTTCCTGATGTGATAGAAAAAAATGGAAAGGGAATAGGTTTTTTTAAATAGTGAATCACTCTTGGTCCACGCCTTGCTCATGAGACACTCCAAGGTTCCTGTCTGTTAGCACTAGGGCAGAATCCCACTGAATTACCTTTTTGTTTTTGTTTTGTATTATCATGATTGCTGGCCAACTCACAGCAAGCTTGTTTATTTAACAAAATCTTGTTGAGCATGTACTCTGTACTGCATACTTTTCTAGTTGATGGTGAAAGAGCTGTAAACAAACGAGACAAAAATTACTCTTCTCATGGAATTATATTCTATGGGTTGAGAGTCAAAATTCACAAACAAATTGTAAGTACAACATACGGTAAGTTAGAGGGAGACTTGTGTAATAGAAGATAATAAAGCAAAGATGGGGAATAGAGAGGCTAGGGTGGGAGATGGTTGCCAATAGCAGAGAATGCCTCAAATGGAGCAAGGAATACTAGCACTTAGGAAGTGCATGCCCACTTTCCTGGAGGAGCAGGGACGTGGCCCCTGGCCAGGGGGGAGGGGTGAGAAGGAGGAGCATGGCAGGAATGGGGACAGATTGGAAACTGGAGGAGAGGGCAGCTCATGACAGGGCCTTGGAACCAATTTTAGCTTTTACTCTGCAGAGTGCAATACCAAGTGGGCTGAAATGTGCCTGGGTGACACAATAGCTCCATGTAGCACTCTTGTCCTCTTGTTAGAGGCATTCCTGTTCCATTCTTTCTCAGAGAGTCCGTAGTTTTAACTCTTGGTTTCCTACAGGGTCCTATTTTCAGGAAGAAATCTGAAAACCATATTCCTGATCTGAAAACATTCCTCCTGCCTGGGCGTATGCCGGAATTAGTGAAGTCAATGACCCACCTGCTTTCGTATTCTCTTGCAGAGTCAGGGAGAACAAAACCCTTCCACAATTTCTATTTTATGTACCCACACTTCCGTGCACGGACTGGTTATCTAAGCATAAGGATGAGGGGAAAACTATAAGGCAAAAATATAGAAAAGATGCATTAAAATAGCTCCAAATTTATGCAGAAATTTAAACTAGGTGAAACCATGTATGATAAATCAGAACAGAGCAATAAACTTTGTGATTTCTAGGTTGGGAAAAAACAAGACCCTTGCAAAAACAAATTTCCCATGGATTTGGGGACTGAAGGAGCTGGCTGAATGTTACAATGGTTTGAAGAGACTTGAAAGTCTTCCCTAGATGCCAAAGACACCCCACATTTTGTCATAGTGAAGGAAATTTGGATAGAAGAAACTGATTATTAAATGTAGGTTATCTGGGAATAGAGACTTGCTACTTTGTAATCAGTCATTGATGCCATGGCTGGCATTGTTGATCCATCTGATTGGCTTATCTTCAAGTGGGAGATGAGACTCATTGTTTGTTAGTGCAGATACAGGGCAGAAGGGAGAACTTGGGAAGGGTCAAGAAAATGGGACTCTCTGCATGTGGGACTTCCTACTGGGAAGCCATAGCCAAGGGGGTGGGGAGAGGGAGGTGGGGGTGGGGGAGAGACTCAGAATACAACACTAACCTATAGGATATTTTTTCTTCTCCCTAGCTTCCAAAATAGTATCTGAAACATAATAGCCAGTACTCAAAATATATTTTTTTGAATTAACTTACTGAATAAATGGATGGTGAAAAGAAGAGGAAAAGGTAGGACATAAATACCTCTAGGGTAGCAGGTATTTTGACGGAGGAGAAGTACAACAGCTTGCAATGACTTTCCTGAGGCGCAGGAACAATGAAGTGAAAGTAAGAAAGGAAGAAAGAATGGTCGGTGAGGGAAGGGGCAGGTAAGGAATAAGGTAAAAGATATCACTACTAAAGCTAGTCTTGTTATCTTTATAATCTGTTGGAGATCTAAGGAGAAAAACAGCTTGTTTGTGAGAATCCTATACTACATACAGACTTGATGTTGATGCCGAAAGCCTGAGGGTCAGGCCCAGGGTGTCCTCTTACTACTCACCCCCCACCCCCATTTTGTCTCCATTGCCTCAGAGACAATAAAGGGCAAAGATCTTGTTGTAAGCTAGTGTTCTTGTTAGCCAAGGTACAAGTGGGTTGTCCCTGTTTGGGGAGGGGGGGGAGGGAGAGGGGGAGAGAGAGAGAGGGAGTGAGAGATTTCAGAAATCCTCTTCATGAATATTTTTAAATAGGCTAATATGTTGAGAAAACAGTACTGGCCTGGAATTTTATTATTATAAATAGGACTTACCCCTGTATCCCGGGTGAACTTGCATGATGCCTGTATACTAGGGAATACATAAAAGTCACCTGGGGACATTTTAGAAATCCCCTGGTGATTTGGGTCTAACAAATTACAGCCTGTCTTTTGTTGTTGATTAAAGTGAATTTCTCTAGATAATGCTGAAGGTGCATCTTGGCAATCAGAAGCTGCCTGGGTAGGAGTCAGACCCACCTTTGACAAGCCTCTTAGACTTATGAATCCCACCTTCCTCCTTTGGAAAACGAAAGTGCTAATGCTAACTTCCCCTCTTTATGCAACGTGTCCCAGTATGCACTGCACAGTTAATGCACAGTTTTGCGTTGCCACACTCCAGCTCTGTAACCTTGGTATAATACTCCTCTTAGCCATTAACACTTTGGATGTAAATTGTCACCTATCTCCAGCGACAAGGTGGCATCGTCAAAAGCTTGGGCTTTGGGAGTCACTTATTCCTAATTCTGCCTACCTACCTGCCGGGCAGTTTGCCCAAGATCTCTGAAGCTAGTTTGTGTGTGTGTGTACATATGTACTTTTTTCACCTGATACAAAGAAAGATAATATCTGTAACTATATTACAGGGTTAGTAGAAGGGTCAAGATAGTATAATACCTTCAAAGCTTTCAACCTGCAGCCTGCACAGCGAGTTCAAGCTTTGCTTTGAGGTTTGTGATATTGGCATTCCAAAGCAGAGTTCACTGTACAAAATGAAATTCTATTTTAATTATGAAAAGAACGTGCAACAAGAAAAATCAGCAGGGAAGATATGATTTAAGACCACTTTAAGAGTAAGGACAGCAAACTAAGTTTCTGCAAATAAGTTATAGAGAAGGCAGGAGTGGGAGAGCGTGGCTATGCATTTGGACGTAAGTAGACTACAGACAAATTCACCCCAGGAAAACATTCTCAAAGCCTGCTCAACATATTGGAATTTTAAACACTGAAGGAACCCCTAAACTAAGGCCAGATGTTGTTACATAACTTGCCAGAGGTTACAGAGTGGCAGACATAAGATGAGCTGAATTCCAATATGCACAGAGATGTTTAACATAGTCCAAATGAGTGAGAAAATAACTATAGCAAAACTATCAATAGTTACTGAAAATGTCCACATCAGTGTTTCATATCCCCAATTTTTAAGCCTGCTGACCTGCCCCCATGTAGCAGTCTAACCTCTTTGTTTGGTTTACAGTATTGTGGCAGTGATAGAAATAGGTGTATTTCCTCATTTGTGAATGTGGTTAAAAACTGTATTTTCCAAGGATGATCATTATGGGGCTTGAATTCAAAGGACTCAGCACAGTGCCTAAAGCATAGCAATTGCTAAAATTTGTTAGCTCTTAATATTATTGCTGTTAATTGCTCCCTTAGGAAATGTATCAGTGTCTTTCACCCTAACCGTGTGCATCTAAGCCTAAATTGTCACCATTAATACAAAGCTCAGGCCCTCTAGAAAGAATTTCAGGGCTCATTAGCTGGACAGGGAAAAGTAATTGTGGTGATTAGGTACTTCTTGGAACCCTTGAAATAAACTTTGATGACTCTAGAAGTCTCCAAAAATAGAAAGGAACTTCCAGGTAACGTGTGCATATTCTTTTATATATTTTTCACTGCAGTCCCTTTAGGTTGTGAATATCCCTAGCTTACAGGTGAAGAAACTGAACTTTAGAGATTTTACCTTGGCACAAATCATAATTAGTGTGGTTTAGCTTGAATCAAACTCTGCCTTGTCTTCTTTTTCCTTTTCCTTTCTCTCCTCTGTCTTCTTTCTTGATCAGTAGAAACCTTGCAAATTGAATACTATAATTCTTGCAAACATGCAGAAATTACCTGTTGGTCACTTCCTTTATGTGAAGGATAGTGCTCGTCATTAGTGAGAATAATGATGAAAATTTAATCATCGAGGGGGAGAGAAAAAGGTGCTGACCTAAGTAACATTGGAAATGAATGGAGCCAGTAAAACTAAAAACCAAAGAAATTGTACATAAGCACCCTACTCTAGTTGCTAAAATTGTATCCTGCAAAGGTATGGTCTAGCAACTCTGATACTTCTTTCTGTGTTAGTGTCCTGGAACTGAGCAGTTAAGTAAAGGAGAGATGGCTGGTGGGAGCCAGGATTTTTACTACTACAGTGGGAGCTTCCAGATAAGCAAGAAGAGGTCATTATAATGATCTGAGTGGTAGTAGAAGAGAGTAGGAGACATCAGCACGAACCTATATTGAGTTTACTGTAGCTACAGATGATTACATAAAAATACAGGGTGGGGCCAAAGGAGGTGTATAGTTGTGAGTACATACAGGATAGTTTATTCTTGTATTATTATTTATTAATTATTGTATTATTTTCCATATGGACAACTGTACATCTACTTTTGCCCTACTTTATGTGTGTGTATATATATATATATATATATGAATTATTGTAGTATATGTATACACACATATATACATAGATGTGTGTATGTGTGTGTATGCATACACACTCAAGTTAGTAGACACACATATATTTCCTTGTTCTTTCATTAGAGAAAGCCTAGAATTAAGGACAATGAAATAATAATGTGCACATCTAATCTTTGTAAATAATACCATCTTCCAATAACTAGGGCTCCTTGGGGAAATGTCATTCTAGGAATGGGGCAGAGCAAAAGCAAAATAAGCTTAGGTATTACAGTGCCTTAAAATGCTCAAAGGAAAAAAACAAAACAAAACAGCCAAACCCATGATGCGGGGATGTGTCAAAGGGACACAGTGGCCAACTTGAAAGAGCTTGCAATGGCCAAAAATGAAAACAATAGAATGAGCAACAACAAAATAGTATTGGATTATAACCCAAAGTGTAAAATAAGTGTCCATGAGTCCATACTAACATAAATAGATAGATAGATAGATAAATAAAACACCTCTCCTGTGCAGATAAATTCCAAATAGTTTAGGTAGCTACTCTACCCTCAAAGAAATACAACATAACTCTCCACTCTGCATTATGACTGCCTTCCAAAGAGTACAGCAGGGAAAAGGGAAAGAGAATAATGTTACAGTTCAAAAATTTGACAAGCATTCCTCAGTCAAGGTGATCAAGGTCAACATCAGCTGTAATCATTCATGTTGATAGTATGTACCCTTCATTTGATAGGATGAAAATGACTTGGTGATTTTCCTCCCTTCCCCCCAAAATCCATACATAATTCATGGAATCATGTTTAGGAACATCAAACAAATTCTAATGAGGGATGTTTTATAAAATATCTACTGTGTTCATCAAAACTATTAAGGTCATTAAAAATCAGAGAAGCCTGAGAAGCTGTCACACCCCAAAAGAGTATAAGGTGATATATGATAATGTAATGTGATATTTTGGAAGGCATAGTCATACAGAAAAACAACATTAGTAAAAGCAAAAGAAATATGGATAAACTATGGGCTATATAGTCAATGATAATGTGTCAGTATGGTTCAGTAATTGTAACAAATATACCTTTCTAATGTAAGATGTTAATAATAGTGCAGAGTTTATGAAAACTCTGTCCTATCTTTGCTTTTTTTTTTTTTGAAATGTAAAACTATCCTAAAATGTAGAGTTTGTCTTTAAAAAAAAGAGAGAAAAGCAAAAGAAAAAACAATTTAAGCATAATGAATGCTTGGCCTCATAGAGATTGCAGTCTACTGGGAAAGATATACTGGATTGATAAGAAAAGTAAAAGTGTTTGGACCAGTTACTAGGCTTTAAGTAATACTGCAAAAGATTACAGAAGTTTGGGCTAGATTGGTGCTATTACAGATGTTGAATGGGACAGATTTTAGGTTTATTTAGGGGATAAATGAGCACCGTTAGTGAATGTTGGAAATAGCATTGCTACCAATAGTATTGGTATTGCTACTTCAGACTTACGAATGGTGGTGACACTGAGGAGAGACAGGAAAGTTGTATAACTTTCACGTCACCACCATGGTTTGGGGGTATGTTTGGTTTGTTGCCTCAGAGTAATAGAAGACAGTTACATTCGCTGCATGTCCGAAAGTCAGGATGAAGGTCTGATTTGGAGACATCAACCTTTGAAACATCTGCCCATGGGTGCTCATTAAATGCATTGGATGAGATCAAAGACTGAACAAGTATAATAGAGAAAGATGACATCCTAGAATGAAGGCTTAAGGAACTCCACAGAATAAACTGTCAGAGTAAAGATAAATGATCTTGCAAGATGGTGGGGCAAGAGTAGCTGAAACAATAAAAAATAATAGTGTCACAGTAGCCAAAGTAAAAGGCTTTCATGGAGGGAGAGGTCAACGGGAATATCTCCAAGGAACAAAGTGAAAGGAGAGCTGGGCAAATCTGGGGATTTGGCAGGAGAAAGGCCTACTGTGGATACTGCTGCTGTGCTGGATGCCTTGGATTTCTTTTACCATTTATGCACCCTCGCTGCTTGATGTCTCTTTGTCTAACAACCTACATGCCGGAGCCACTTTGCTGGCACCTACAAACCACTTTCTTAACTTTACATGAATCTATATATTTGCAGTTAGGTTCCAGGAAACCATCCTAAGATAAATCCCTATTTTAAAAAGTAAAAAAAAAAAAAAAAAAAAAAAATCCTCATTTGAAGTAGGGCTGATTAAAAAAGGGAGTCCTTTCTGGCAGGGATTCTTCTGCTTTGAGTCCAGGATCACAATTTGAAACCACTGCATCACAAGTCACCTCCTCCAGGAGGCCACCAAGACCCCATGAGTGCTCACTACAGCTGTGGTATGCAATGCCCTCTCTTTATGGGTGGGGCCTGTGTGTGGAGGGAAGTGTGATACAGGGTATATATTTGTGTCTGTTCCAGATGGCTGGAATGTGAAGTTAATCATGGCAGATCCCAAATGCAAGGGTCGGCAGTGACAGGAAAGGAGAAAAACAAACAAACATGGAGGACTGACTATATAGAAGCAAACACAACTCCACATACTTATTTGGCCCAAAAGTTCATTCCATCTTAAATTAAAATTAAAAGACACATTTTTCATTTTCATCAATAACTTGATTAAACAATGTATTCACTGTTTGGTTCCACTACCTTCTGCCATCTTTCAGGCAAATTCATGATTCCATCTTCCTAAAACTTTTCTTCTTTGAGCAAAGAACTATTCCAGGTGCTTTTGCAGTCTTCCAGGGAATTGAGTTTCTTTTTTTTTTTCCCATGAAGAGAATTGTGTAAAGACTGAAATAAATGGAAATCTTAAGGTCAGTGTCTGGTGGGCATGGCAGATGAATCAGAGCTTCCCAGCCAAAGTTGTAAAAAGAAATTTTTGCCTGGTCATCAAAGAAACATGCAGTTTTACATTATCCTGATGGAAAAATTATGCATTTTCTGTTGCCTAATCAGAAGTTTTTCATCAAGTGCTGCTATCAGTTGGTCTAACTGAGAGCCATACTTGTTGGGATTAATTGTTTGGTTTTCTGGAAGGAGCTCATAATAGAGGACTCCCTTCCAATCCCACCATATACACAAAATTACCTTCTTTGGATGAAGATTGGCCTTTGGTGTGGTTGTTGGTAGTCCATTTAGCTTTTCCCATGACCTCTTCTATTTTATATGATTGTGAAGTATCTACTTTTAATCACCCGCCACAATTTGTCTTAAAAATGAAAAAATTTTACATTTAAGTAGAGAATTGCATGCTGAAATATGGTCAAGAGGGGTTTTTTGTTTATTTATTTAACTTATGTGGAACACAAACATCAAAGCAATTAACATAACCAAGGTGGTGAAAACGATTTTCAAAGCTTGATTTGGATATTTTGAGTATGTCGGCTATCTCCAGAGTAGTATAACGTTGATTGTTCTCAGTTAGTGTCTCAATTTGATTGCTATCAACTTCAACTGGTTCACCATCCACTGAGAAATCTCCAGCATGAAATTTCACAAACCACTTTTAACACATTTGATCAGTCACAGCACCTTCTCCATACACTGCACAAATTATTTTTTTGCATTTCAGTTGCATTTTCACCTTTCTTAAAATAATAAAGCATAATATGCCTAACACATTGCTTATTTTTTCTATCTTTAATACTAAAATTGCTACACAAAAATTCACTGATTTTGATGTTTTTTAAAAATATGTGCTGATAATAATAGCCATCACAATACAATCTAACAAAAACAGTTTCAAGTGAAGTTAAAGACAACTAAACACTACTAGAGACATCTTATGGAAAAAAACAGAATGGACTTTTTGGCCAACTCAGTGCTTCTGGTACATGGTAGAGAGAAAGATGTGGGGATTTACGTTGGCTATGTGGCATGTTTATAAGCACACCTGCTTGCTCACATGCCATATAATATGTTAGACTGCCACACACATGCAATATGTTGGAACGCCATTTTTTTTTTTTTTTTTTTTAATTTT
>PVIW01016215.1:0-17360 GCA_004026585.1 Noctilio leporinus | reverse complement strand
CTTGTACCCTTTGCAACAACATGGATGGAACTGAAGAGTATTATGCTTAGTGAAATAAGCTAGTCAGTGAAGGACAAATATCATATGATCTCACCCATTATGGGACAATAATGAGCAAAACTAACAACAAGCAAAACAGAACCAAATATATGAATATAGTGAATAGGCCTTCAGTGGTCAGGGAGAAAGGGGTTGGGGGGGAGGGTGGAGGCAGAGGCAAGAAAGGGGAGCAGCTTAGACAAGAACCTAGTATAAAGGAAACATGGACATGGACAACAGGTGGGATTGACTTTGGGAGGAATGGGTGGGTGGGGAGGGGGACTGAGGGGAGCAAAAAGGGGATGGATGTAATACAACAATAAAATTAAAAATTAAAATTAAAATTAAATTAAAAAAAATAATAAATTAGATGAATTTCCTTTCAAAGAGATACTGGAAATAGACATTTCTAGCAATGAAGGCCCCCAAACAGCGAATGCTTGGGAAAAATGTATTAATTCTATAGTAAACTTCATTATTCAAATGGGAACACACCTAATCTCTACCTCAACACTCTTAAATACTTCAGTGGTTAACTTTAGACCACATAGGAAGTCAACCACAAGTTCAAAAAATAGCTAGAATACTATTCTTTTTTTGAATGTTTTATTTATTACTTTTTAGAGAGAGGGGAAGGGATAGAGGCAGAGAGGGAGAGAGACATCAATGTATAGTTGTCTTTCACCTGCCTCCAGCTACAGACCTGGCTGGAGACCTGGCTTGCAACTTGGTTACGTGTGCCCTGGCTAGGAATTGAACTTTGGGTTCGCAGGCTGGCACCTTATCCACTGTGCCACCAGCCAGGGCATTAGAATAATATTCTGCAAAATTATTTAAGTCCTAGGGGGTTTCTTACCCTCAAATTAGTAGATATCATAATTTCTATTTTGTGGGGACCAAATGAGAACTGTAGGTGCCATTATTTCTGAAGGCTTCAACTCATGAAACATGTACAGGAGAAACAGAGGGTATTGAGGAAAATGGGACTTCTGCATGGGAAAAAAATTAATCTACTATCTAAGATGGAAAACTCCAAAAAGAATAAGTTGTAGTTCCAGTAGCTTAAAAAAAAGTTGATATATTATTGGAGGGGATGGGATCTGACTCAGAAACAAAATTCATTTTTAACTATGGGTTTGGCACTGTCTCTAGGACAGCTTTCACAAAAGTGAGTTCTGCAACACACCATTTTTGTGATATATTTTATAAAAATAGCATTCCAGAGTAAAATAAGTTTGAAAGAAAAAAGGAGAAGAAAAATGCTTAATTTACCACAAAATATGTAAAATTTTATCATTTAACATGTAATAATTATACAAACTACTGACATTTTAAATTTTTTGTATTAACTCGTCAAAATCCAGCATATACTTTATAGTATACTGCAATTTGAACTAGCCCCATTTTACATGGCTACCATATTGAACACTGCAGATTTAAAGAATGAAGAAGAGGATGTAAGGGCAATCTGGCTGCAACATCTGTCACCCCATTGATCACGAGGGTTGATTTGGCTGATCTGGCTTGCTATGTAGGTGTTCCCTTTCTCCCTCACTGATCTATGCGCATCCCTCCTGAAGCTGAGTGCTTGGTCGAAGAGGACAACCTTCCCAACTAAAGAAGAAGACCAGTCAAGGGCATATGAGTAGCTGCGCTCCCCTGCTAGAACCTCCAAACAAGCTCTCAAGAATGAAGATGACTAAATGTTTTGGGAATGAAAATAGAGTTTGTTTGTTTGTTTATTTATTGGCTCAAGAGATGTCTGCTTATAATCAAGCAAGTGTTGGTAGGACCTGGGAAGGATAATTATGAGATGAGATTTTTTCAGGGACAAGAAATGAAAGAAACTAGGCTAAAATAGAAATTTTTTAAGGCAATTAATTAAATTATGTTTATAGATGCTGTCACAGAAGTAGAAACATTTTTTCTAGTGTAATATTTGTAATAATATGTATGTGTGTAAATGTATTTGTGCATGTGTTTGGTAATACTGCAATTGATAGTGCTTAAAAGTAATTTTGTAAACAAATGAATTAACATAAGCATTTTGAAATAATGAAAAGAAAACTTTGTATTAATATGACTTGAGAGGCTGGCAGTTAGAAGGTAGTAATTAAACGTGAATTGTCTGGATGTGAAAAAAAAAGAAAAGTACACATTGGTGGTTACAGAATGGACAGAGGGATATTAATAATAATAGAGGAAATGGAGAAGACAAAAAACATATGCATTACACATGGACATGAACTAAGGGGGACATAGCTAGAGGGAATCAGGGGTTAACGGGTGGAGGAGAGGGGCAAAGGGGGAACATTTGAGACAACTATAATAGCAAAATCAATGTAATATATTTTCCAAAAAAACAAAAAAATTGAGATATTTCTGGTTCTTGGATGAGGAATGACTTTTTTTTTAATGTAACCTGGTATTATTCTAAGACTCTGGCTCTTGTATTTTAGTAGGCTTCCTACTAAAGCAAGAAAAGATGGACACTGCCTTGTTCCTGGCTAGATGGGATGGAAGTCCAATTTCTACCCAAGGCTTCTGTGGACACCTGGAGAAGGTGAGGCTCCTTGTTAGGTAGGATGGAAGTTCAGACTCCTCACCAGACCTCTGCTGATACAATAGCTAGGAAGAACAGAGGTGCTACTCTCATGTATCCTCCACTACCACTGTGGGTGGGTGGACTTGTTAAAGTTGGGTCATGGTAAAAGCCCTAACTCTGCATTATATCTCCTCTGGCACCACTATAGCAAGTAGGAATGTGGGTACTTTTTACTAGCAGGTGGAGGCAGATACGCAGGTTTCCCATGTAGTTTCCACTGACACTATGGAGCTGGGAGTTTCCCTTACTGCCTTGTGGGCAAAGAAGTCTTGGTTTCCAACTTGGCCTTCTTTGATCCCACCTTGTCAGGATGAGGAACTTACCATGACAGTACATGTAGCAGGGGTACGAGGTGTAGCTTGGGTTCCTTGTTACAGCCCGACAAGGGTAAAGTCTAGGTTCTCTACTTAGCCTTTGCTGGCAGGAATGGGACTATAGTTTTTCCACTGCATTACTTAGAATACGCAGTTATTGTCTAAAAGTTGTCTACCCTGCTAGGCTGTCCCTTTCCTCGTCCTTTGGTTAGAGAGAGAGATGGCCTTTCTGAGACCATCCAGGAACTCACTAATGTGTCATTTATTGTGTGTTAAGATCGCTAGCTAGGCCTCCTTCTTCTTTTCATTTTACAGTATTATATGTTTGTTTTACACATAATGTTCAAAGTTTTTAGTTGCACTTAGTAGGAGGAACAGGGAAAAGTAAGTCTACTCCTTCTTACTGGAAGAGGCAGTTTCTTTTAATGGCCTTTGTTAATATGTACACTACATATCAGGCACCAGGAGTAGAGAAGCAATACTAAACTTGATATTCAGAGGACTGAATTGAAAACCTAGCTAATTTGAGATTTCAGAGAAACCCTAGCTTTGTCACTCATTAGTCTAGTATCATAATTCTTTAGCCTCTTGAAACTTCAGCTTCCATGTCTGTAAAATGGAAGTAACATCACTATTTCACAAGGTCAGAATGAAGTAAGATTATGTACTTGAAAGCATCTAATAAACATCTGGCACATAGTTTGCATTCACTGACTCTGAATCTATTTTATGAAAATGGTTATGATAAAAATAAAATTACTTTAGGCTCATAAAAAAAACACATAAAACCAGCACTAAATTAATATTTATTCTCCATCTTCTTATTTTAAAATAGACCCCAGCCCAAATTATTTCAGGGGAATACATACATAAATTAAACATAACCTGTAATTTCAGTGCAGAGATTAATTTATCTTGATTTCTCACTTCTTGTTCTAGCTGGAGAGTACACTGGTATTTTTCAGCTTCAGAAACTGGAGCCCCTAGACCAAAATCATGTTCTTTGGTGGTAACCTAAGGAAACAATGGGAATAACACCAAGACATTCAATTTAAAACTGCTTCGTGATTTCTTACAACAATCAATAAATTTTGAAAATTATGCCCTGGACAGGTAGCTCAATCCCGACAAGCCGAGGTTGCAGGTTTGATCCTCAGTGAGAGCACAAATAAGAAGCAACCAATGAATGCATAAATAACTGAAACAGTAAACCAATGTTTCTCTCAAAAAAATTGAAAATTAACAATATTCTTAGATACACTTTCAATTGTTTTTAACTTTGTCATACTAGCAAATAAAATTTCAACAAGCTTTACTTTCTTAAAATTTTATGTTATAAAACTTTTTGTGTATTTTCCAAATATAAAACTACAATATCACACATGCATTTTTAAAAAAACATACACCATCCTATCCCCTTGGAAATCACCCAGGAAATACTGGATCAGTAGCAAATTAAGTAGCCTACCTCTAGGCCTATATTTTCCAATGTAGTAGCCATCAATTACCTGTTTATTGTTGCTTTTGTATAGTAGCAAAAAGGTCTGCTACACATATCATAAAGGGCTGACCTCTCTAATGTATAAACAATTTCTATAAATAAAAAAGGAAAAGAAATATTCTAGTAGAAAAATTAACAAAGAATATAAACATTTCACATACATGGCTTTTAAATAGAATTCAAGATATTCAATCTCACCATTTAGGGGAATACAAATTAAATAATACTGGATACCTTGGCAAAGATAAAATTGTTGGATATATAACTTAATATTCTAATACATCACTGTATTAGTATAAATTGACACAATAGTTGTTGTGAAGAACAATTATATAAAATCTCGCAACACTGCAAATACATAAGCTTCTATACAAGTAATTCCATTTCCAGGAAATTTTCCCATGTACTTATTTGTACATGTGCAAAATAACAATATATTTCACTTATACATACCATACACCCTAGTACTTCCTGTACTCAACAACGTATCTTAGAAATTTTATAATTTAGGGAACTAGTTTATTCCTTCCCTGAATCAAGGCTGTCTTATGTTAAGGAAGGAAAATGCTACAAGCATCCTGGATCTCTCCTACCTAACAACACAGCTGTAGTTCTCCAAAATCTAGCACTAGGAAAAACATAGAATCAGGGTTTCCCTGTCACTGACCTTGTGTCACACCCTGTCTAATCTAACATTTAACAGTGTGACAGATTTATCTCCCTTTTTCATTTCCCTAAACAAGACACAAGTCTACTTTCCTTTTCTTCATTCCAGCAGTTTCTGCCTCATTTGGAACTTAAACATTAGATTCCACATGTTATTTCTAATTATGAATCATTTAGACTTTCATAGGGTAGGCTGAAATCCTAACTACCATTTCATACACAGTTTCTGTTGATAAATACGTTCCTACTTATAAACATTTGACTTAAAGTAACAGAATCAAATGACTCCTCCCTACAGCAGTACTTTTCAAATTTTAGTGATTATACAAATCATTTGGGAATCTTGTTAAAATGTAGATTTTTATTATAAAAAGCTGTTCAGTGATCCATATTTGGCTAGCACAGAGTAGACACATAGAAGAATCCCATAAAACAAGCACTGAATTAATACTTATTCTTCATCTTCTTATTTTAAGTCCCAGCCCAAATTAATTCAGAGATATTAAGTCTAAACCTGTCTAGCATTCAAAATTCTTCATAATTTTTTCCCTTCCCATGTCTCCAATTTTTCTCTTACTTGACACCTCTAATAATCCCTCTAAAAAGACAAACTAGCCCTGACTGGTAGCACTGTGGATAAGGCACTGGCCTGCGAACCCAAAGGTTGCTGGTTCAATTCAGCCAAGGCACATAATAACCAGGTTGTAAGCCAGGTCTCTAGGCAGGTCCATAGCTGGAGACAGGTGAAGAGCAACCATACATTGGTGTTTCTCTCCCTCTCTGCCTCTCTCACTTTCCCCCTCTCTAAAATCTTTTTTTTTAATCCAGATTTTTAAAAATAAATAGTAAAATAAAAAGACAAACTACTTCCCCAAAA
The DNA here is from genome assembly GCA_004026585.1 of Noctilio leporinus. NCBI lineage: Eukaryota > Metazoa > Chordata > Mammalia > Chiroptera > Noctilionidae > Noctilio > Noctilio leporinus. The sequence goes on along the minus strand of PVIW01016215.1, from coordinate 11,358 downwards.
CTCCACACATTCTTTATATATTCAGAAGCATGTTATCTTTTATTCACAAGCCTTGCTCTCACCCTTTTCTCCAGTTAACTAAAGACTCTAAAGTTCAGCTTGAATTCCATATTCTCTAGGAGGTTTTCTCAATCTTCTCTGTTGAAGAATGATATAGTGATTATTTCTTCAATGATACTTCTGTAAATACTGGTTACAGAACAATTTGTGTAGCTATTTATTTTTCCTGGATATTTATCTTCCTCATGTGGTCATTAGAATCTGCAGAGAGTTGTTTCTATAATAAGAAAGATGTCACTAAAATTTCTAGAGGTTGATAAAGAAGTAGTGTACCAAAGCAGATAAAACTGAATTTTCCTTCCCTTTGGTAAACTCAACAGTCAAGAGGGAATTCTATTAAATTTCCTATCAGATGAATCTAGAAATTAAAAGTAGGAAGAGGCCTAGAAACTACCTGACAATTGTGAGCAATCATATTAAAGTTGCTACTTTCCCTGTACTAGCTTTGGAGGTAATGAAAAGGGAAAGAAATCAATGTACCTGAAATGCCCATGCCTAGCCTGCCACGTGAGTATCTTCCACATACCCAAAATCTCTATAAATGGTATGAATGGAACTTATGGTCCTATACACAGATCAGAGAATGCAAGTTAAAGTATTATGCAAGCAGCAAATTGTTATCATGAACACCCACACTAAAATCACAATCATTCTCAAGTAGGAAGTAACATAGCAAGCATAGTAGTCAAGGGGATGTTCATTAGCATCAGACGGCTCATGTTCATCATGCTAGTTCTGCTGCTTCTTAGCTACATGATTATAGGCAAGTTATTTCTCTGGTCATGGCTTCATCTATAAAATAGAAATGATAACAGTACTTGTCTCAAAGAGCTGTTGTGAGGATTAAACAAGTTAATATACATAAACCACTCACTATATAAATATATTTTTATTATTAACAATTACTATTATTACTAATTCTTCTCACTGACTCAACTTACTAATTGAGCATCAAGTCCTACTATTCTTTTCACTAAAATCTCACTAAAATACACTTCTATCCTATCACTATTTCAATTCATATTATGACTGGAACAGTCATATTTATTCAGTTATCAAACAAATTTATGAATAGCCTGATAATGACAAACCAACATTAGATTCTAAGTTATAATTTCAGCCCTCAATAAACCTAGGGAAGCCCAGAACAAATAAATCAGAAATTAGAGTACAGCATGATTAGTGCCACATCAGTGGAATGCACATGGATGCCAAAGGAATATAGGGAAAAGGAGTACAAAAAGTATTTATGAGTTCTGCTTCCCTCCAAAAGACTTACAATATGTTTTCTATGTTCTAAAAAAAAAAAAAAAACTATGAACATACACCTATCAGAGCTCTAATAAACACATTATATTATGTTTACTGGTTGTCCATAGTCATTGCAACTTTAATATGTCTAAAACAGACCTCTAATTTTCCCATCTGCAGTTCTGTCATCAACTCTGTCTCCACTGTGCTCCTTCCCAGTCTTTCCCATGTCAAATAGCACTATCATCTGGGCAGTGCTGGAGGTCAAAAACTAAGGAGTCTTGTTTCTTCTTTCCCTGACCCCCATCAAATCTATCAACAAGCCCTGTTGGTCCTAATTCCAAATCCACTCAATTCCCTGCATTTTTTATTACCACCTCCATGATTCATGTGACCATGATTTCCCACATGGATAACTGCAAGTTTCCTAACTGGTCTTTTTGCTTCTACAGTTGCTCCACACAACTATTTTCCAAACTGATATCAAAGCAATCACTTTAAAACAATGAGAGCCTACTCAAGAGCATTCCAATGGCTTTCCACTGAAATCAGTATAATTTCCAAATGTTTTAAAGTAGTGTGTGATTTGGTCCCTGCCTTCACTTCTCTAAACAGACCTAGTAACTCTCTGTTCACCCACCAACTGTATCGGTTTTCTCTCTGTTTCTCTACTACACCAAAATCATTCCATTTAGAAGCCTCTGCCCTTGCTTTGCCTCTGCCAGGAACACTCTCTCCCCCAAACCTTTTCATGGCTGGCTCCATCTTATCCTCAGCCCAGCTCCTCCACTGAAATGTCAGAGGGTCTTCCCTGACCCCTTACTTAAGGTAGCCTTCTAGTCACTCTCTTATTAGGTTATTTACAATTATATCATTTATTTCTTCACTTGTTTATTCCCCTTCTAAAATGTAAGCTCCAAGACATCTAGACTCTTATCTGACCACTGCTATATCTCTAATGTCTAGAAATGTGCTCAGCACAAAATTGGTACTCAATAAAATATTTTCAAGATAAGCAATTTTAATAATTGGAACAAAGTAGCTTTAATGGTAGGGATGGGGTAAAAGTAAATTTGATAAAGACTAATAAGTTAGTAGTAATAATAAAAATGAAATGGAAAACGTAGACTTCATTTAGGAAGAACCATTGTGAGACGAGAGGTAGAGCAAGCTAGAAGACCAAGGCTGTTGAAGGGTCATCACAAAAAAAAGAAAAGCTTGTTTCTTAATTCTCTTTATATCAAGGAAAGCTTCCAAATTGAACAAAAGCCCCAAGTCCTGTTTTAAATACAAATACATACAAAACTTTACAATTTTGGGGGGTTTAAGATTCCCTAAATTCTTGTACTCCAGATTAAGAAGCTCTATAGTGTAATTACAATGAAGACTGTAAGACGTGGGTTAATGCTATTAATAGAGAAAGCCCGCTGAACTAACAAAAGGAAATGCAAGTAAAAGCTGTGCACTATTCTGAGACAAGAGAAAAGCAAGTTCAGGTGAAGAGTTAGATAAGGGGTAGAAATCTGTCTCCTCTGAGACAAAAAAGAAAAAAGCAAAGTCAGGGAAAAGTTAAGATAAACCATTAAAATCTGAAGAAGTCTCTGTCTGGTAGAATTTTAATTTTTTAGTGAAAATGGAAGTCAGATCATGTGCTAAAAAATATCATCGATGTTGACAAAATATCAGGTATATAATAATTGCTCAACAAATGTCTATTGAACCTTTTGATGAAATAATTTAAACTACTGAGTATTTTACATGGGATTCTGACTTCTAGTCCCACAAAAGGTCAACTTGTTTTCTTTTTATAAAATTGCCCCCAAATGTTTAGACTAATAAACACTCTGAAGAAAGAATAGCCTCACTAACAGAAAGATATAGTATAGAACCAGACAAAATTTTAAATAATTTTGAGATAGGTTTTTGTGTTTATAACAAAAATAGGTGAATAGAATCCAAGATGGAGGCATAGATAGGCACACTGCATCTTCCTCCACAACCAGAAACAGGTACATCTACCTCAGAACTATACAGACATCCAGAAATTCCAGAATACCGACCTGCACAGAAATCCAACAAACGAAAGATAGAAGGAAGAAATATTCATCCAGATAGGTAAAAGGGGTGGAGCCAGGACAAAGAGAAAGCAGTTTGGCATGCAGACTGCCAGCACAGGTTGGCTGTGTGGCAACAAGAATTGGCGATGCAGCAGCAGCTGCAGGAAAAGGGCAGGGGTCGGCTAGAGAACACAGCAATCCCAGTAGGGACACCTACTGAATGCTCCCAGCACCACACCAGATCCCACAGCTCATGGTTCCAGCACTGGGGGAAAAAATATGGCCTCACTGCTTTTTCTGACTGAAAACCAGTGGTGGTTGGGGATTAGGAGATGGCCTAACAGAAGAGTCAGTTTGTTTATAGAGATGCCCATGGTCCTGAAACGTCCACAGACCCACCCATTCTGGGAACTATGGACAGGGCAACAACTAGAAAGGAGCTAGCCCCATATGGGGAAGTGAGAAAAGTGCCTGAAAAAGGGGTGAGTGCTGAGGAAGCTGCATTGTTCCCTCTCAGACCCTCCCCCACATACAGCACCACAATGTGGTGAAACAGGTCACCAGGCACTCATGAATACCCATGGCTCCACCCCTTATAACTAACAGGTGTGACAGCTCTACTGAGGAAATGGCACCCCAGAGCCTGTCAAGATGTGGAGGCTGAGAAATGTGACTCAAAAAAAGGGGACAAACCAAGGTCCCAGTGGCTAAACTAAGCAACAAACAAATAGCCAGCATGACAGATGCACAGTTTAAAATGCTGGTAATAAAGATGCTCACAGAGACTTGACAGATACGCTTGAGTACAGTAAACACATAAGGGAAAATGTGAAGGCTAGGCCAAGTGAAACAAAGGAAAATGCACACAAAACCAATGGTGAAGGGAAGGAAAATGGTTCAAAGCAATGATTTGGAACATAAGGAAGGAATAAACAGTCAACCAGCACAGAAAGGGAAAGAAGAATTGAAAAAGAATGAGGAGAGGCTTAGGAACCTCTGGGACAACTTTAAGCATGCCAACACCTGAATCATAGGGATGCCAGAAGGAGAAGAAAAAGAGCAAGCAATTGAAAACTTATGTGAAAAAAAAACAATGAAGGAAAACTTCCCAAATTTGGCAAAGGAAATAGACATACAAGTCCAAGAAGCACAGAGAGTCCCTAATGAGCTAGTTCCAAATCAAACCACACCAAAACACATCATAATTAAAATGCCAAAGATTAAAGATAAAGAGAGAATCCTAAAAGTAGCAAGAAAAATGAAGAGTTACCTACCAAGGGGTTCCTATAAGACTATCAGCTGATTTCTCAAAAGAAACTTTGCAGGTAAGAAGGGCCTGGCAAGAAATATTCAAAGTGATGAAAAGCAAGGACCTACAGCCAACATTATTCTATCCACCAAAACTATCGTTCAGAATGGAAGGGCAGATAAAGTGCTTCCCAGACAAGGTAAAGCTAGAGTTCATCACCAAGCCATTATTATATGAAATGTTAAAGGGACTTATCTAAGAAAAAGAGAGCCAAAACTATGAACATGAAAATGACAACGAACTCACAACTATCAACAACAGAACCTAAAAAATAAAAAGGAAAAAAACAAACAAACAAACAAACAACCAAAATAGGACCAGAAGCATAGGTATGGGAATCACTGGGAGAGTTATCAACTGGGAGGGGGAAGGGGATGAAACAGGGAAATGGAGCAAGGATTAGGAAACACAGTTGGTGGGAACAAGATCTACAGGGATAAGATAAGAACAATAGAGGGAAGGGTGAATTCTGAGAACATATATGCATGACCCATGGACATGAACTATGGTTGGGTGGGACTGCAGGAGGAAACAGGAGGCTTGGGTGGAGGGGAGCAAAGGGAAAAGAATCTGGGACAACTGTAACAGCATGATCAATAAAGTATACAAAAAAATAATAAGTGAATAAGTGCTTTGAGAATTCACTTGAAATAAAACAGTAAAGCCACAATGTTTAACCATTTTTATGAATAGGAAGTAATCTTCCCTAGTCATTTCATTCAAACCCCATCCTCACTTCTCTTCAAGAACTCATCTTTTATTTTATTTTTTAAGTATATTGTATTACTTTTTAATATTTTATTTATTATTTAAAGGAAGAGTGGGAGAGAGGTATCAATGTATGGTTGCCTTTCACCTGTCTCCAGCTAAGGACCTGGCTGGAGACCTGGCTTGCAACCTGGTTATGTGCCCTGGCTGGGAGTCAAACCAGCGACCTCTGGGTTCATAAGCCAGCACCAATCCACTGTACCACCAGCCAGGGCTAAGAACTCATCTTTTAAAAGAGCATAAAGAAATGCCTTAGGAGAGATACCACTCACCAAGACCTCTTGAAAATATAAGGGGTTAAATAGCTGTTTCCAAGAAGCTTTTCTGAACTAAAAGAGTTTAACAATATATAAACTGATGTTAGTAGCATAACTAAAACACGGAATTGTCTTACTAACTAGGTCACTTCGGAAGATTATCATGGAAAAAATAAAAGATTAACATGGGGTACATGTATAGGAAAGTTCACAGAAGTGTTGCTCACATTTACCAAAAAGCGTAAAATCCTTAATGTTCACCAAGAGAAGAGTAAATTGTGGTATACTCTTACAATAGAACACTAAACAACAAACTATAAGCAACAACAAGGATAAATCTTTAAAACAATATTGAGTAAAGAAACAAAATGCAAAGAAATACTTAGTAAAAATTCATTTATATAAAGTTCAAAAACAAGCCAAATTAGAACCTGCATATTTACATACAAAGTTGAAAGAACAATAAAAAAGAGCAAGGAAGTGACTATCCTAGTGGCTACAACTAGGGAAAAGAAGGGTGTGTGATGGGAAAAGGGAATAAATAATAACACCTGCTGTAACTGCCTCTGCATCGGGAGTACTTTAAAAGCAAATTTTCCTAAAACAAACTGTACCAAGCAACTGAAAAACAAGACCAAGAGCCTGATCACTGGTATCCCTGAGTCCGACATCGGCACTTACCCTTTCCCGTGTTAAATAAACCCTTCCTTCCCCATCAAAAAAAAAAAAAAAAAATGACTTTGGGGGTAATGGGTAGGTGGGGAAGGGGACAGAGGGGAGCAAAAGGGGATGGATGTAATACAACAACAATAAAATTAAAAAAAAAAAAAAAAAGACCGAAGGACAGCCCAGAAAATCTCTCCAACTGATTGATTATACGCTGGGCTAAAGCAGCATATAATTTTTTTTCAGACGATAAGCAAAATAAGATATTATTTGGGAAGCTGTCTTTAAATAATGCCAAAGTTTATTGTTTAAAGTAAACATTTCATTAATATACCTTCCTAGTTATTTCCCACTAATTAAGACTTAGCTCACTGATTAGTTAAAACACAAACAAAAATCAGTTTTATCCTGGAGGTAGATTTAAATAATATGACACTTTCCTTCTATATTTATAACTAATCTATTTTCTTCTACTTTTTAAAGACCTATTGTTCTTAGTTATTTCCTTATAGATAAAACGTGTAATTAAAATGCCAGTAGAAGAAATTTAAAACACCGAATATCCTGACATATAAGGGCATGGAGTGGAAGAAGGAAAACTCTAGAACATCGTCATTTTTGCAAATTTTTCCTGAGGCCGCGATTCTTGACTTTATTTCAAGGGGAAAAAAAAAATGTATTCCTATGCGTATTTAGATCGATGATCGCCTCAGTTATTCAATATACCTCAACTACTTTTTCAAACAAAAGCCAATTTACCCTGCTTTTCCTACTGAAATTGAGATTTTCATGCTAATGCCTATGTAATCTCGGCCTCCCAAAGTCTATAAATTAGAGGTGCGAGGTTGGAAGTCCAGATGAGGCAGGTTTAACTCTCAAATCTCTTGACTTGCAAATTCCTCTGCTCCACTCCAGAGCGCTTCTAGACCAAAAGGAGAGCTGCAGCAGAAAGCGAAGCGGTCACCATAGGAACTAGGCTCAACCCTAACTCCTAAGAAACAGCTACAGAAGCAAAGTTGGCTCCTGGAGGGCTTCCAGGACCGCAACTCTGCCTGCTACAGTCCCTCACAGAAGCTGAAGCACTGACGACCTACCAAGAAGGTACCCACAGCCCTCAACCCCCGCCAGATACACTCTCTTGCAGCTTCCCTCTTAGAGATCTTCCCGCCCAGAAGCTGCTTTACCCCAATCCGGCGCATCACCGTAGCTTCTACCTGGAGCTCCGGGTCCCTCCCGGGACTCGAGAGGCCTCCGACCTCCTCGGAGCTCATTCCGGCGACTGCCCAGTCTCAGCCTCCTCCAGGGATCCAGGCCCCACCCCATTTCCATCCTCCGCCCCTTTCCTCTCCCCTTCTCGACCCCCCTAAATCGACCTGGCCCCACCCCAGTGGAGATGGAGGAAGGCGGGACCCGGAGGGAAGAAGGCAGGAGGGGCGGTTAGCGCAGGCCGGCCCCGCCTTCGGCCCCGCCCTCACTCTGTACCTGAGGGGAGCTTGTCCTCCACCTCCCTGGCGCCTGCGCTTCGCTTCCTTCCCGCGTGCCCACAGTCCCCGTGCGCACGCATACCTGGCTCGACCCTCTCTCTCGCGGGCCCCGGAAGCCCTCAGCGTGCACCGACGCACGTAGCGACGCGTAAATCCACCTGCCAGCCTTAGCAGACACCTAAGAAAGGCCTCCTTCTGGTCCATTCGCCCCGCGCAGGCGCACGCCGGCGCAGCGCCTAGGAGTCCCTCCTGAGCGTCCCGTCTCCTAGTAACCAGCCCCTACTCTTTTTTTTCCCAAGGTTTCATTCCTACTCCCTGCTGCCTGCAGTATCACCTGGATAAAACGCGCATGCGCAGGCCTGTGTGTGTTCTTACGCTGCTTTCCCAAAACTCTGGAACACCTGCTGCTTTGCTGTTACGGCTTTCAACCAGTCTTCCCTAGAGTCGGGCACACGACTCTGGACCCACGTTTTCCCCCAGAGCTGCTCTTGGGCGGACACTGGTGCTATCTCCTGCCGCATCCCTGTTGCGCGGAGACTCCCAGACCAGGTCCTGCCCTGCGCAGCAGCCCTAGGGAAAGAGCCAGCCTGTTTTGTGAGCGTCCCGGTCAGCGCTGCACTGTGCAGAGTTGACTCGGGAAGCGCCAGAACTAGCAATCATAGCTCAGAGTCTTTTTTTTTTTTTTAAGATTTTTTAATTCATTATTTTTAGAGAGAAGGATAGGGAGGGAGGAAGAAAGGGAGAGAAACATCAATGTACGGTTGCCTTTCACCTGCCTCCAGCTGGGAACTGGGCTGGGGACCTGGCTATGTGCCTTGACTGGAAATGGAACCAGCGACCATGGGTTTGCAGGCGGGTGCCAATCCACTGAGCCACACCAGCCAGGTCAGATTTTTTATTGGTATTTCTTCTCCACATGCCAGCCCATTTTTCAGAAAAACTGGTGATGGTTAACAAAAAAAGGATAGGGTATACTAACATTAAATTCATATTTAATATTGTATCGATTGTTTTCTTCAATACTATTTAAGCTTGTATTATTTTAATTAGGGAACACTATTTTAACTTAACCAGGTATAGTATTTTTGGCCATCCAACTATGTTAAAATTAACCAAATTACCTAACAGTGGGAAAAAATGAGCTTTTTGGGTGAAAAAGAATGAGAACTGCCTTGTACTCTGCTAAAATGTTAGAGTCTAGCTTGAAGAGAAATGTCTTTTAAATTCTTAATATTTAACATATCTCACCTTAAATAAGGCAAGAGTTGCTAAACTTTAATGGTGGTTCTCTTTGTCTCTGTCTTTTCCACAGATGAAACAGATAACTAGATTTTTAAAACTTTTCTCTGATGATATTTTTGCTGGTTTGATTCTCCAGTCAGGGCACATAACCAGGTTGCAAGCCAGGTCTCCAGTCAAGTCCTTAGCTGGAGGCAGGTGAAAGACAACCATGCATTGATGCTTCTCTCTCCCTTTCTCCCTCCCGGCCCTTCTCTCTGAAACTAATAAATAAAATCTTTAAAAAAGTAAATTTCACAATTCCTGGTTTTGACAGGTACCTACCCATTTTTCCCCATTTGTTTATGTCTTATTGGAAGACATAAACAAAATTTATATTAGAAACAATTTGTCCATAAAAAGTACACTTAAGCCCTGGCTGGTGACACAGTGGATAAGGAGCCAGCCTTCGAACCCAAAGATCATTGGTTCGATTCCCAGCCAGGGCACATAACCAGGTTGTAAGCCAGGTCTCCAGCAAGATCTGTAGCTGGAGGCAGGTGAAAGGCAACCATACATTGATGTTTCTCTCTTTCTCTGCCTCTCTCCCTTCCCCTCTCTCTGAAAATAAATAAAATCTTTTTTTAAAAAAGTACACTTAGATATGTGCCATATATTTTTCATTCCCTGCTCTGATTTTCCTATCATGTATACTGTTACATTTTCTCATATTTTGTAGCACTTATTTTCAGATATCAGATACTTTAAGTATATAGCTAGAGACTAAAAAATGAAATTGAGTGTTGCTGCTATTTTAGATAAAGAAGTCAGAGGTCCCAAGAGGTACATTTTCTCTGAAATATAATTATACCTAATTGATAGAATAAGTTACAAAAAAGCATGAGTTTTTGATGGGGGCTTCAAATGGAAAATTTTAATTTCAGGTAACAGCTAATAAGCTTGGTAATAATGTATTTAAAAAGTTCTTCTTTTAGGAACTGGAGGACTGACCTAACTTGGCCCCAGGACAAAGAAAGAATGATGCAGTTTTGATCTCATTAATATTTTTCTTAATTCCAAACCCCTTACCTACACCCTTTTTCTCCTTATAAAAAGGATCCATTTATAATTGAATGGAAAATAATCCGTTAGGGTACAAACCCACTGTCTTCTCAGATTGCCAACCATCTGAATAAAGTGCCCATAAAGATTCAGGCCCTGTCTCTGCCTATTGGATATGGTAAGTGACGGGCAGCACGGACACCGGCTTTTCCAGTTTCATATTTTGGCGACTCCTCTGGGACAGACTTTGGGACTCTTTGGTAAGTCTGGGTATTTGGCAGGGAATCCCATTGGCTGCCTGGACTGTGGGGCCCCTGATGTGGATTTGGAGATTCCCTAGCAGCTGCCAAGCAATTTCATTTGGGGTCTCTCCTCCTCCTACTTTTGGCACCTCCCATCATCTTCATCCTTGATTAATTTTGATTGAATCACTGAGTTTCTTGGTTCAGGTTATAATCCCAAATCACAGCTAAGATAATTAGGGAAAAAAGGGGTGGGGGAAGGATATCTTCTGGTTGTTGGTGCTATGAGGCACCATCTAGTTTAGACCTCTCTGGTTAAAAGAATTCTTCTGGTTTTTGGTGCTGTGAGGCACCATCAGGTTTAGAACTCTGTCTTGGTAGAATAGGGGGAAAGCCTCTGTTCCAGGAATCAGCCCTTTGGGGTGTATTTTGGCTAATTGGTTGACCTATGCTTATAAACCTATGACTAAAAAGAAAATGATTTTATTGTAATACAGTTTGGCTTATGTATTGTATCTAGACCCCAGAGAGCACTGGCCACTGAAGGGGTCTTCATATTACTGTATTATATGTACTATAATGAGAGTTGTTTTGTCAAATCAGGGAAGTTGGGCTAAATGTCTTACCTAGAAACTTTAATGAGTTTATATAATCAGGATTCAGGATTAAAAGGAAATAGATTAATGGTCTAGAGAGATGAGAATTTCCCTGTGACAGAGAGCAGAAGTTCAGAGCAGAGAGATCAGGAGGATCTAGATATTATGGCTGCTGTGAGCATGATCAGGGTTCCCACAGCCCCTCCAGCCCTGAGGGACCTTCCTCCTGACTTGGCTGAGATAACTGGGGAAAGAACCTGAACAGGTCTTGCCATCTCAAACCCATCAGGGAACCAAATTTGGTGGGGGAAAAGCCCCTACCAGGGCAGGGCATACCCTTCTGTGAAAACTTCCAGTGGAAGTAGGACCAAAGAGCAGCCCACTGGAT
>PVIW01016214.1:0-17358 GCA_004026585.1 Noctilio leporinus | reverse complement strand
TCAGGGGAACGGGGTAGTGGGGAGGGAGAGGTAGAGGCAAAGATGGGGAGCAGCTTAGACAAGAACCTAGTATAAAGGAACCATGGACATGGACAACAGGTGGGATTGACTTTGGGGGGAATGGGTGGGTGGGTGGGGGGACAGAGGGGAGCAAAAAGGGGATGGATGTAATACAACAACAATAAAATTAAAAAAAAAATAAAAAAAAATAATAAAAATAAAATGTTGAAAGAGCTTTTCAAATATAAAAAAAAAAAAAAAAAGAAAGCACCAGTGGCATAAAGGCAGAACCTGAAGTATCTTGCACCAAGGTGAGTGCCGGCTAACAGCTTTCTCCCAGGCAGAAAGATAGGCAGAGGCCATTGTCCCTTCTCTGAACTCTATTCCCGCAGAGCTGGCAGATGGGTGCCATATCTGAGACTCCATAAACCTGGCTCACACTGTTTGCCCCACCTTTGAGATGGCTCTGTCTAACAAAACTTACAGCTGTTAACAGTGGCTTTTCTATATGAATGGCTGATCTTGGTTCATGCTTCACAATTTCCTAAATCCTTTTAATGAAGCAACAGCTGACCTCAGTGAACCACCCCCATGCCCCTTGCTAAGTGGCCCCCGGACTGGCACTAGTAGCAGCCAACCTAGATTCACAACTTGGCTTCTCCTGGGAATCTCTAACTCCAGCACAGGTAGCAACCATCTCAGATTAATTTATAGCTCAGGAGGTATGGCCCTGGGCAAAACACAGGTAGGGGCTGACCTTGGCCTGCACCACCCAGGAAACCACAGGGCCTGCATACCTGGTGGGCAATCACAGACCATATCAGAGCACCACCATCCTGCCCCTGTACAGCTGACCCCCACAAGGGTGAAGATTGGTCAGCAGTCACCGTCAGTCTTTGTACCTGACAGACCTGTGTAAATCCCTCCCACTGATTTGCCAACAGCAACTGAGGCTCAACAAGAGGGTGTACTCAGCCCACACAAAGGGCATACCTCACACACCCAGCTTGGGTGACAGGGGAGGCTCTGCCACTGGACCCTACAGGACACCCACTACATTAGACCACACTACCAAGACACAGAGTCAAAGCAGCTCTACCTAATACACAGAAACAAACACAGGGAGACTGCCAAAATAAGGAGACAAAAAAACATGGCCCAAATGAAAGAAAAGATAAAACTCTGGAAAAAGAACTAAACACACTGGAGTAAGTAGCCTATCAGATATAGAGTTCAAAACACTGGTTACAAGGATGCTCAAGGAACTTAGTGAGGACCTCAACAGCATAAAAAAGATCCAGTCAGAAATGAAGGATACACTAATTGAAATAAAGGACAATTTTTAGGGAAACAACAGTACAGTGGATGAAGCTAAATATCAAATCACTTATATGGAACATAAGGAAGAAAAAAAAAAAAAAAAGCAATCAGAACAAGAAGAAAAAAGAATCCCAAAACAATGAGGATAGTGTAAGCAGCTTTTGGGGCAACTTTGAGTGGTCCAACATTTGCATCATAGAGGTGCCAGAAATAGAAGAGAAAGAGCTAGAAATTGGACATCTATGTGAAAAAACAGTGAAAGAAAATTTACATAATTTGGTGAAGGAAATAGACATGCTAGCCCAGGAAGCACAGAGAGTTGCAAACAAGATGGATAAACCCAGGCCCACTCCAAGACACATCATAACTAAAGTGCCAAATGCTGATGATAAAGAATCTTTTTTGTTTGTTTTTGTTTTCCTTTCAATTACTTAAAAAAAATAAAAACAATTTTTATTTATTGTTGTATTACATTTGACCCCCCCCCCTTTTGCTCTCACTTGCCCCACTCATCACACCCCCTCTCCCATGGGTCATCTATACTAGTTATTTGACTAAACTCTTCCTCTTCTATCTCCCTTTCTTCTCCTACCCCCTCTCTTCTGGTCACTGTCAGTCTATTCCTTGTTTCCATGCCTCTAGTTCTATTTAGCTTATTTGTTTGTTTTGTTCATTAGTATCCTATATTAGGTGAGATCATATGGCATTTGTCTTTCACCACCTGGCTTGTTTTACTAAGCATGACTCCTCTCCAGTTCCATCCATGCTATTGCAAAAGGTAGGAGTTCCTTCTTTCTTTCTGCTATGTAGTATTCCATTGTGTAAATGTACCAAAGTTTTTTGATCCATTCATCTACTGATGGGCATTTAGGCTATTTCTAGCACTTGACTCTTCTAAATATTGCTGCTATGAACGTAGAGGTGCATAGGTTCTTTTGAATTGGTGTTTCAGGATTCTTCAGGTATATTCCTAGCAATGGAATTGCCAGATCAAAAGGCATTTCTGTTTTTAGATTTTTGAGGAAATTCCATACTGTTTTCCATAGTGCCTGCACCAGTCTGTATTCCCACCAACATTGTACTAGGTTTCTCTTCTCCACATCCTCACCAGCACTTGTTGTTTGTTGAGTACCCACTACCACTTGTTGAAGAGGCTATTTTCATTCCATTTCATGCTCCTTCCCTTTTTGTTGAATATTAATTGATCATACAAACCTGGTAAAGAAAGAATCTTAAAAACAACAAGAGAAAAGCAGTTAGTTATCTACAGAGGAGTTCCCATAAGACTTTCAGGTGATTTCTCAGAACAAACATTGCAGAATAGGAGGTATTTGGCAAGAAATATTCAAAATAATGAAAAGCAGAGAACTATAGGCAAGATTGCTCTACCCAGCAAAAATACCACTTAGAATCAAAGGGCAGATAAAAAACTTCCCAATCAAGAAAAAGCTAAAGAAGTTCATCATCACCATTATTATAGAAAATGTTAAGGGGACTTATTTAAGAAGAAGATGAAAACTATGAACAGTAAAATGGCAAAAATACATATCTATCAATAATTGAATCTAAAAATCAAACTGGGCCCACAAGAAGAACAGAGACAGAATCATAGATACAGAGGCATTTTGATGGTTGCCAGATCAGAGAGGGGCATAGGGGAATGGGAGAAAAGGTGAGGGGATTAAGAAGTATAAATAGGTAGTTACAAAACAGCCATGGTATGTAAAGTACAGTATAGGAAATGGAGTAGCCAAATAACTTAGATGCATAACCCATGGACAGGAACAATGATGTAGGGGTTGCCTGAAAGAGTGGGACTGGTGGATGGAGGGAGTTGATGGGGAATTATTGGGATAACTGTAATAGCATAATCAATAAAATAAAATTTAAAAAGAAATGTCTCTCAAATCCTCCCCCCTCAAAAAAAGTGAGCTGAAAGTAAAGATATTTCCAGATACAGAAAAACAGAATTTGCTACCATACATTCTTCAGGAAGAAAGACTCCCTAATAAATGTCTAAGGTATAAGATTGAATGATAGGCAAGTAAACTTGTAATAACTGCAGGGAGGTTTAAGCATATATTGACTCTTTCAATAGTAATACTAATGCTTAATTTCCATCAGGAAAATTAGGATAGGACAAAATAAAATGCAGTACAGGAGATGCCAATTGAACTTAGAATATTCTAAATTCTTTGTCTCGTTCACAAAGAGATATTGAGTAATATCTCTTTAAGGTATGTATGGTAATATTTTGAGTTATTGTATAATTCTAGAAATAATAGAAATAAAAAGCATAGTTCCAGAACAAAAGAGGAAAATAAATGTCAAAAACTTAATCCTATAAAAGGCAGTAAAGGAGAAAAAAAGCACAGGAGAAGTGAAAAAAGTAGAAAGTGTAAGTAAGATGGCAAAAATAAGTGCAGATGCATTAGTAATCACAGTAAAAAAAATGGACTACATTTATCAAGTAAATATCAGAGATGATCAAAATAAGAAATAAAATCCAGGTTTCTACTTCCCAACAATATACAATACTCCAGAAAGATTAAAAATAAAAGGTTAAGAAACAATATTTGGGTAACAAGGACTTGTTACAAGGGTAACAGGTACACAAAAGAATTGTGTACTTACATTAATATCAAACAAAATAAAAAATTTTAAATTCAATTATTGTTGTATTACATTTATCCTATTTTTTCCCCATTGTCCTCTCCTGCCCCACCCACTCTATCTCCTCTCCCACAGTCAATCCCACATGTTGTCCATGTCCATGGGTCATTTATACTAATTCCTTGACTAAACTGCTCCCCTTCTTTGCCTCCTCCTTCCCCCTCCCCCCTCCTCTCTGCCTACTAAAGTTCTATTCATTGTATTCATGTATCTGGTTCTATTTTGCTTGTTTGTTTGTTTTGTTCATTAGTCTCCTATATTGGATGAGATCATGGTATTTGTTTTTCACTGACTGGCTTATTTCACTTAGCATAATATTTTCCAGTTTCATCCATGTCAGACAAAATAAATTTTATGCTGTGACAGAGCTAGCTAGCTATCCATTGAAATCTCTTCTTTTGTTATGTAGAGTTATAGCTGAGAAGTGTCTGATCCATCAGGGATTAAATTTCCAAGCCCTTTTTTCATCTACGAGTGGCCATATGACCAGTTATTGTCAATCAACCATGGGTGGAATTGATACATGCCAAGCACAGGGCTCTGCAAATACTGGCATAAAATTTGTATGCCGATTTGTTGTATTTGTCATTGTAAACAAAATTCACCACAAATCTCATCTCCCAGTGTAAAAATTTTATTGTACTTCTTTCTAGGTTCCTGTCTAAACATAATTCTATAAACATAAAACAAAGTTGTGATTTCATTGTATATACAGACTTGTTTGGATTCCTCATTAAATCCTATATTCTCTTCCATGTTGTCAAATGCTCCTCCAAAGCATGACTTTTAAGCTTGCCAAAACAATCTGTAACTGGGGACAGTGCTTAACATAGAGTAGCCTTTTTTTTTTTTTTTTTTTTTTTAAGGTTTTATTATTTTTTTTCCAGAGAGAGAAGAAGGGAGAGAGGCAGAGAGGGAGAGAAACATCAATGTGTGGTTGCCTTTCACCCGCCTCCAGCCACGGACCTGACTGGAGACCTGGCTTGCAACCTGGTTATGTGCCCTGACTGGGGAATTGAACCAGTGACCTCTGGGTTCGCAGGCTGGTGCCAGGGTAGCCTTTAATAATGTGAGCGATAAGTGATGAAGAGAAAGAGCCTAAGGATGGTAGGAAGGAGATGGAGGATATAGCGCAGTTTACCCACCTGCTCCCCCAACACCCATGGGAATGAATATCACTGCCTGTATCTTTGTCTATATCTCTGACAATATCCTAAGAGTAAATTGGTAGAACTAGAATTGCTGGGTCCAAGCATACAAACATCCTTAAGAATCTTGATACAGATTGTGAGATTGCTTTCTGCAGAGATTGCAACACTTTATAATCCTCATAACTGCCTTTAAAAATGGGAATCATTATTCCCATTTAACAGGTCAGATAACTAAGGCTCAGAGAAGATTAAAAAACTTGTTCCAATTCACTGCTAAAGCTGGACTTTTAATCAAGTATCAACTACAAAGTTATTGTATTCTATTTCTAATTTACTTTGGGGCTCAGTTTTCTTCCTAAAATGAAAGCCAAACCTACAAAACAATTGGCCTGGATTCTTCAAAATGTGAATGTTATGAAAGACTGAAAAGAAAGGAAGAAATCAACTAGAAACTCTTCTAGATTAAAGAAAACTAAAGAAAAATGTACTTTTAGAAATTGGATATATGGGAAATCTTTGTACAGTTTCCTCAATTTTGCTGTGAGCCTTAAACTTCTCTAAAGTATAAAAAATAGATAAATAGAAATAAAGATAGTCTATAAAGGACATTTTGGGGAAAGTTGAGGAAATTTAAATATGGACTGTATGTGAGAGAACAGTGTCATGCTAATGTCAAGTGTGGTAACTATATTGTGTGGTAACTATATTGTGGTTATGTAGTGGCATGTCTTTCATCTTAAAAGATACACACTGAAATATTAAAATCAAAGTGTAATATCTGCAGTGAATTTGCAAATGGTTTTAAAAAGAAGAAAAAAAGCAGCCCTGGCTGGTGGCACAGTGGATAAGGCACTGGGCTGCAAACCCAAAGGTCACTGGTTCAATTCCCAGCCAGGGCACATAACCAGGTTGCGAGCCAGGTCTCCAGCCAGCTCCATAGCTGGAGACATGTGAAAGGCAACAAGACATTGATGTTTCTCTCCCTCTCTGCCTCTCTCCCTTCCCCTCTCTCTAAAAATAATAAATAAAATCTTTTTTTTTTAATTTTAAAAAGAAGGAAAGAAAAAATAACAAAGGCAAAAAACAAACAAACAAACAAACAAAAAAAAAAAACAAGACATAAAAGAAATATATACGGGAATCAGAGAGAATAGGAAGAAAGTAATTGTGCCACATTTGGTGACTCTTGGTGAAGTGTATATAGATATTATATTTAGTATTCTTGCAACTTCTCTGAGGGTTTGGCATTTTAAAAAATACTATGCTGCTGAGTGAAAAAATCAATGCAAAAGCATGGCATTGGTACTAGCTCTTTAAAATAATTTCTAAGGCTGTAAAGACTTTCCACAGGTTTTCTTTCATTTTAAAGTATTTTAAAAAATGCCTTAAAGAGAGTCCAGTGCCCATTAGATGCAAAGGACCCTAAAGAATTTTACTCATCAAGCTGATTTTTAGGCTGTTACATAATTGTTGCTGACATTTGCTTGTGGTCCCTGGATTTTATAGTTTAGTGCTGTGATTATTGTTGTCTTGGTCATTAGAAATCTCATATAATCAGAGCTGGATTTTGTGTCTTCTTTCTTCATCCCAGGGTGCAATTATAACTCATATTTGGGAGGATCATTGGTGTGGATACCAGGCAGTGAGAAAGGATAAGATTCTTCTCTATATTTTTACTTTTTTTTATTGGCTAGCTGTATCTGTCATAAGTAGGTTGAAGGGAAATTAAAGTCTTGAGATATAATGTATTTTTCTGACACACTCTATTTTCCAACCTAAAATATGCTATCTAAACTGTGCACATTCATTGACACCATTGAGGTTTGGGTTCTGTAATAGGAAATTCTGTTCACCATTGTATAAATGTACGCATCATATTTTGCTTTTTAAGAAACTATTTTAAAATATACTGCTAAAATCAGAATTGTTTAAAAATGAAATGGTATCATCTTTCCTCTTATCTAAATTAACAGAATTTAATTTTATAGAGCTAACATTGGCATACTTCTGCAATAGTAATAATAGTAGTGGAAAAGGAGAGTTAAGTCACCCAAGTTTCTTAATGAAAAATTTAGTATAAGCTAATTTCCAGGGAGTTTGGCAGGTATAAGTCTCCACGAATGCATCTTGTTTCTAGGTCAATTTCACTTAAGAGTAGCACTGGGATTGGGGTGTAAACAGTTTGCTAATGGGTGCATTTTAATCCTGTTTGCCTGTTTAAATCCCTTGGGTTGCTCTGAGAAAGTATAAATCTCTCAAAAGGTCAATGTTCAGCTCAATGAGGTATTTCCTTCTAGCAACAGTAATATTTGTTGGTGAAAAGCAAGGAGGACATTGATAAGGAATCAACATTAACTTAGGGAGAAATCTCTATGAACGAGTATAAACAAACGACTTACACAGTTTAATCAAGTTGAATTAACATATGCTTACTTTAGGACAGGATATATAGTTGGAGTCACAGTTGTAATATATTTTTAAGGATTTTAAATTATATTAAATTTTAACTTTCTACTTTGAAATAATTTAAATTTACAGATGAATTTCATTTAGAAAAAGTAGTATGAAGATTTTGGGAACATTCTTCATTCAGATTTATCAGTTATTAACATTTTACAACAATTACTTTTTCACTTTATCTCCCTTCTACACATATTTATGTATATACATTTTGTCATCTTTATTATTATTAGTTTTCTAAACCATTTGAGAGTAAGGCACAGACGTCATGCCCTTTTCCCCACTAAATACTTCAACCTGTATTTGTTTTTAAAAAATTTTATTTAAAATATATATTTTTTCTTTTTTCTTTTCCTTTTATGTCAGACGGGTAATGTGCCAAAAGTGTAACAAGGTTGGAAGGAGGCACATGTCACACCAGAGCATGAACACCCAATCATCACACTTATGAACTACAAAAGGATTGTAAAATATTTTTGTTTTTCAATTACAGTTTACATTCAATATTATTTTGTGTTAGTTTCAGTTGTACAGCATAGTAGTTAGACAATCATATACTTTACAAAATGTGCCCTCCAATACTTTTAGTACCCACCTGGCATTATATATAGTCATTACAACATTACTGATATATTCCTTAAGCTGTACTTTACATCTCTATGACTGTTCTGTAACTACTAATCTGTACTTCTCAATTCCTTCAACTTTTTTACCCAGACCACGACCCCCTCCCTTCTGGAAACCATCAGTTTGTTCTCAGTGTCTATGAGCCTGTTTCTATTTTCTTTGTTCATTTATATTATTCTTTAGATTCCACGTGTAAGTTAAATCATATGGCATTTGGCTTTCTCTGACTGACAATTTTTTACTTTGCATAATACCCACTAGGTCCATCCATGTTGTTGCAAATGGTAAGATTTCATTGTTTCTTATGGCTAAATAATATTTCATTACATATAATGTACCAGTATTTCTTCTTCTTTTTTTTTTTTAATATTTCATTTCATTATTTTTAGAAGGAGGGGAAGGGAGAGAGGCAGAGAGGGGGAGAGACATCAATGTATGGTTGCTTTTCACCTGCCTCCAGCCACAGACCTGACTGGAGACCTGGTTTGCAACCTTGTTATGTGCCCTGGCTGGGGAATCGAACCTGCGACCTTTGGGTTCGCAGGCCGGCATCTTATCCACTGTGCTATCAGCCAGGCAGTACTTCTTTATCTACTCATCTGCTGATGAGCACTTAGGTTACTGCCAGACCTTGACTATTGTAAATAACACTGCAATAAACATGGGGATGCCTATCTTTTTTTGAACTAGTGTTTTGGGTTTCTTTAAGTACATACCCAGAAATGGATTCTCTAAGTCATAAGATTGTTTCATTTTCAGTTTTTTGAGAATCCTGCATATTGTTTTCCACAGTGGTTGTATCAATCTGCAGTCCCGAAAACAATGCACAAGAGTCCCCTTTTCTCCACATCCTCACCAACACCTGTTGTTTGTTGATTTATTGATGATGGTCATTCTGACAGGTATGATGTGATATCTCATTGTGGTTTAAATTTGCATTTCTCTGTGGGAAAGGGATATACAGGGACTAAATGGTAATGGAAAAAAAACGATAAAGGTTAAATTAAAAATTTGTGTTTCTCTGATGATTAGTGACTCTGAGCATCTTTTCACGTCTCATGGCCATCTGCATGTCCTCTTTGGACAAGTATGTATTTATTCAGGTCCTTTGCCCATTTTTAAAAGTTAGTTTTTTCATGTTGAGTTGTATGAATTCTTTATAAATTTTTGGATTTTAATCTCTTATCAAACATATCACTGGTGAATAGGTTCTCCCATTCAGTGGATTGTCTTTTCATTTTTTAAAAAGACTTATTTATTTTTAGAGAGAGGAGAAGAGAAACATTGATGTGAGAAACACCAATGGGTTGCCTCTCACACACCCCAACTGGGGACCTGGCCTTCAACACGCCTGGCCTACAACCCAAGCGTGTGCCCTGTCTGGGAATCAAATCAGTGACTCTTTGGTTGAAGGCAGACACTTAATCCACTGAGCTACACTGACCAGGTCTGTCTTTTAATTTTGTTGATGGTTTTCTTTGCTGTGCAAAAAGGTTTTAGTTTGATGTAGTCCCATTTGTTTATTTTTTGTTTGTTCCTTTGCCAGAGAGATATCTCAGAAAAAAATATTGATGAGAAAAATGTGAGAGATTTACTGCCTATTGTTAAAAAAGTTTCAACCTGTCTTTTTTTTTTTTTTAAAGATTTTATTTCATTATTTTTAGAAAGAGGGGAAGGGAGAGAGGCAGAGAGGGAGAGAGACATCAATGTATGGTTGCCTTTCACCTGCCTCCAGCCACAGACCTGACTGGAGACCTGGTTTGCAACCTTGTTATGTGCCCTGGCTAGGGAATCGAACCTGTGACCTTTGGGTTCGCAGGCCGGCGCCTTATCCATTGTGCTACCAGCCAGGGTGTCTTTTATTTTAATAAAAAATTTTAAAGCTTTTATTTATTATTTTTAGAGAGAGGGGTAGGGAGAGAAGCAGAGAGGGAGAGAGACATCAATGTATGGTTGCCTTTCACCTGCCTCCAGCTACAGACCTGGCTGGAGACCTGGTTTGCAACCTGGTTATGTGCCCTGTCTGGGGAATCGAACCAATGACCTTTGGGTTTGCAACAACCAGTCTTTCATAACCATAGTAAAATTATCACATTCAGAAAATATAATACTGACAGAGTAATATGATCCAGTGTACAGTCCATATTCAAATTTTGCCAGCTGTCACAATAATGTATTTTATAGAAAATTTCCACCCCCCTACTTTGATTTAGGATCTAATCTAGGGTCATACTGTACATTTAGCAGTCATATTCTCTTTAAGCTTTAAAAATCAAGGAAAATTTATTATCATTTATCTTTCATGACATTAACATTTTAAAATTTTTATTTATTATTTTTAGAGAAAGGGGAAGGGAGGGAGGCAGAGAGGGAGAGAGATATCAATGTATGGTTGCCTTTCACCTGCCTCCAGCTACAGACTTGGCTGGAGACCTGGCTTGCAACCTGGTTATGTGCCCTGGCTGGGAATCAAACCAGCAGCCTTTGGGTTCACAGGCCAGCGTTTTTATCCACTGTGCCACCAGCCAGGGCCTGACATTAACATTTTTCAAATAGTACAGGTCAATTGTTCAATAGAGTGCCCCTCAATTTGTGTTTGCATATTTCTTCATGCTTAGATCCAGATTGTACATTTGGCAGAACTATCAGAGAAGTGATGTTATGTTCTTCTCAGTGCTTGAGGTCAAACAGTCCATTTGTCCCATTATTTATGTTAACCTGAATTATTCGGTTAAAGAAGTAACCTCCACATTTCTCCAGAGTAAAATTACTAATTTTCTTTTTTAATAAAATGTGTTTTTGAAGCTGTTACTTAATATATGACAATGGCTAAAAGCAGTATTAACAATTTAAAGTAGTGAAAAGTTATAAATCTGGTACACAAATAATAAAGCTAACTCTACTATTCCAGATAAAATTTAGAAATCTGATGATAGATTTGACTATTGCACACAAAACTTTTAATAAGACTTTGTGTTCATCTCACATGGAATTGTATTATATGATTGTTTTCCCTAACACTTCAAATAAGCAATCTATTTAAAATGTTCTAGCTTTGTGTCTAGTCTTACTCTCATTGAAAATACTCTGCATTGTAGATAACATAAATATAGTTCTTTTGCAATTGCAATTATATTTTATATGGTTGTTCTAATGTGGCTGCTGGCACAGGGAATATCAGGACATTTATATTTTTCAATAAACATGTAAATAAAAAAATTGAATGCATCTTTATTAACATCTACCTGAGAAATCTTGAAAACCAAAGCAAGTATGAGTTTGACAATAATGCAGACACATAGAACAGCTTAAAAATAGTACAGATCAAAGAAATATGCTTCTATATGATAATGCTTTAAAAAATTTTAAATTTCCTGAATGATCTCACATCAGGCAATCATCCAATGATGACAAGCAATTATTAGCAATAACAAGGAAGAATCTCTGTGGGCTCAGGCTATCCACAGTCCATGTTACACACTACATTAGGGACCCTGATATATTTCTTTGTGGCTTCTTTTCTGTGACCACATCAAAGCTTGAAGCAAAACATAGTGATTTAAAAAGACAGACACAGTCAATGTATTGACCCCTGAAATTGGCTGCCTGCAAAATGTGGCTGCTTCTCATTTCTGGGAACTGTTTTTAACAACTGTCTCTTAATTTCTCCCTGGCTTGAATTGCATTTCAATAGACTCTGATTTTATTGGAATGGGAAGTAAGAAAACTGCCACCTTGGATAATGACATTGAAATCTTAAACTTCTCTGTGTTTCAGGATGGCCTATTAGTTTCATTTTAAGATAGCTTTACATATTCTCATCCCCTCTACATACAAAGATGACAATATAGAGAATCATTGAATTAGAATGTTTTACATTTTATAAGACTATTGATCCCTCTTTCTTTTTTTCAACATGATAAATGTTAAGTGCAAAATATTACAATACTGATGGAATGGTTCTAAAAGCAAGTAGGAAACTTTCAAAGTGTTGAGTTTATTTTAGCTGGTCTGTAGCAATGCAGTAAGTATTTTGCTTTGTAGTTTTCTGAACTAATTATGATATTATCATAATTCATATGTCATCTTCCTGGGTTACAGAAAGCTCTATTTTAAACCTGATGATTAAGCTTTAAACTGGATTATTATTTCTCAGGGGTAGATTTTGATTTCAGATCACATATTAGTTTCTATTGCTGCCATAATGGATTACCACAAATTAGTACAGAGTAGTGCCTTAAAACAAGATGCATTTATTAGTTCGCAGTGCTATAGGTCAGAAGTCTGGGTACAACATGGCTAAACTGGATCTTGTGCCTAGGGTTTCACAATGCCAAAATTAAAATGTTGGCAGGAACTTTCTGGATATTCTAGATCAGAATTCACTTTCAAGCTCAATCAGATTGTTGGCTGAATTTAGATCCTTGTGATTGTAAGACTGAGGTCCTCATTTCCTTGTTGGCTGTCAGGGAAGGGCTAGTCTTTGCTCCTAGAGGTTACCCGCATTCTTTCTCATGCTTTGCATGTGAATGACCCCTCTAGCAACAGCAGATCAAGTCTTTCTCATGCTTCAGACCCCTCTGACTTTTCCTTCTGTCACATCTCTCCTTTGTTTTGAGCCAGAAAAAATTCTCTGCTTTTAAGGTCTCATGTAATTAAATTGGGCCCCCTTGGATAATCCAGGATAACCCCCTATCTTAAATTGTATAACCTTAATCACATCTGCAAGTCCCTTGACCATGTAATGTATTTTCAGGTTCCAAGAGTTAGAATGGGACATCTTTGGGAGGCCATTATTCCTTCTACTAGAGGTCAGAAAAAAATAATAATAAAACAAAACAAAACAAAACAAAAAAACCAGACCAGACTAAAGATTTATCATGAATTTTATATTTGAAAACTCAGA
Organism: Noctilio leporinus; assembly: GCA_004026585.1. Classification (NCBI taxonomy): domain Eukaryota; kingdom Metazoa; phylum Chordata; class Mammalia; order Chiroptera; family Noctilionidae; genus Noctilio; species Noctilio leporinus. The sequence continues at coordinate 4,221 of PVIW01016214.1, read as the reverse complement.
TATCTGCAACTTTCTTGAATTAATGCATAGCACCTACTACAAAGCATGGCACCTGATTGCTTTTCTTGTTTAGGAGGTGCATACAGAAGTTAGGGGTCTTGAAGATGAACAACTGATAAACCTTGATATTATTCTAACATGGATGAGTTTAATCAAGAACTTTGAGGTGCAGCTAGGGATGAACTTGTGGAGCTCCATTCCCAGAGCTTGACCCAGAACATGACAGAACAGCAAACCTTTTAGGAAACATCTGAATGCCGGTCCTTGGTGACTTTTTTAAAAAAAGATTTTATTTATTATTTTTAGAGAGAAGGGAAGGGAGAGAGGCAGAGAGGGAGAGAGACTTCAATGTATGGTTGCCTTTCACTTGCCTCCAGCTATGGACCTGGCTTGCAACCTGGTTATGTGCCCTGCCTGGGAATTGAACCAGTGACCTTTGGGTTCGCAGGGTGGCACCTTATCCATTGTGCCACCAGCTGCTTGGTGACTTCTTCAAGAGCAAAACAGCAAATCCTCTGTGGATATAAGGAGATGTGACAAGGAAATTTTAAATAAGTGTAGATATTCTCTGGTTCGTACAAGCATTACATTTATTTACCAGTTATTGGATAAAATGTTAAAAGATTTAATATGATATTAATAATTACAAATATTCATGATCACTTTAATTTGGCTGAATATTATAATAGTCAATCATAAACAAGGATTTATAAACAAGGTCATAGGAGAATCTTTGTTTGCAAAGAAAAAAATCAAGTTTTTTTTTTTTTTATTGTTTTTTTCCCTGAAAAGGACAAATGAGAGAAAGATACAGTAAACATTAGTTCTTCCTAATTAAATTTCTAATTTTGATACAGGTTAGATTAAAGGTTTTTAGGCCCTTTAATAATGTAAAGTTATTTGTGGGAGAAATTGACTCAGAAACCCAGTGTTCATGACATATTGATAAGTAAAGCAGAATACTACAAAATAGCATGCATATTGTCTTTACTGTATGTATGTGTGTGTGTGTGCGCGCGTGTGTGTGTGTATACCAAAATGGCAATGGTGGTTGTTATCTTTGGGTGATAAGATTATAGGTATTTAAATTTTTTGTCTTTGTGTTCTTCAGAGTTTTCAGTTTCCTCCATTGAGCATGTATTACTTTCCAAAATTAGATTGACTTGTGTAAAAATCAAACAACAAAAAAGAAAATTAAACTCAAGATGAAAAGAGTGAAGGAGAACCAGTCAAGAATGCTCTTAAATATCTTTAGCAGCAGTGTAATAGATATTGTTTTCACTTTTGGCTGCCAAGCACCTTTTCAAAATTTTCCTATATTTAGGAACTTTCTATCTCATAACTTTCTAATTTTCATTCCCCAAATGAAGACCGAAACAAGAGTGACCAAAGGTGGCCCTGGCCAGTGTGGGTCAGTTGGTTGGAGTGCCATTCTGTACACCAATAGGTTGCTGGTTCAATTTCCAGTCAGGGCACATATCTAGATTGTGGGTTCAATCCCTGGTCAAGGCAAGGCATGTATAGAAGGCAACCACTCTGTTCCTCTCTCTCTCTCTCACTCTCTCTCTCTCTCTGTCCTGTCTCCTTCTCTAAAAAATGCAAAGGGCAGACAGTAGCAAAAGACATTAGTCCCAAAGAAAATGAATTCAGAGACCGACTGCTTCCCTATTGTTTTAAACAACATATATTTGTTTTTGTTTAATTATAAAAGATTCATATGCTTTTTGTAGAACATTTGGAAAAAACAGAAAAAATCAAATTTATACACCCATAAATAAACATCACCAAAAAGCCTCAAACCTTGAGTTATACATACTTTTCTATGTATATGACTGGCAGGTTCTGTGTAGTCTGTTTCTATAGTGCATTCATTTATTTCGCTAAACAATGTAGTGGGAGCACTTTCCATGTCAGTCTTTTTATATGAGCCCCAGGGGTTTGGTTTTCCTTGGGCTGGCAGATAAGGGGGGTATGGCTCAATACATTTGGAGGGATACTTGAACCTGACAATAAGGGCAGGTCTTAAAAACAAAACATATTCTTATCATCTCATTCAAAAAGGTCTGCCATGACTTTGTCACGTACTGACTGCTTGTGTTTGAAAAAATGTCTCAAGTTTTAGAAATCCAGAATTCAGATTCGAAAAAAGATATATTAGTGAGATTGCATTATGGTTTACTGAGTTTAGAAATTCACCAGTGATGTTGCTTCCAGCCTTCCCAAGTTTTCTGTTAAAGTAGCCTGCACTTGTCAGAAAAAAATTACTCTAAATAGCTTGCAAACCTCTTGAATTTTCCCATTTTTTGTAGGAAAATTGGTCAGTTTCCCAACAGTAAACAAGAGAGAAAATATGGATTGGCAGTAACTACCACTGCCCTGAGAACAACACAGACTTTCTAAATCCAGACATTTTTAGTAGAGACATAAGTGGTTGCAGCCTTATATAACTGTTAACAAGGAGCAAAAGAAAAAAGAGCATTCTTTTGTTTTTCAGGACTTCAATTCCTCATTTTGTTGGGCCAATTGGGGACATGTATTTTCACTTATCTGGTCTACATTTGCAGCCTCAAATGAACAATTTAAATCACACTGAGAAGCAAATTGGAAGCCCTTGTCTTCTGGTAACACTGGATATTTTGTGAGATGGTTACAATCCTCTGCATTTGAGCTTGAACTTGGCCCATTCTTCCTTGGTTGCCCCCTGGTGAGAGCCTTTTTGATTTCCATTTCAGACAAAACAAAGGGATCACTGGTCTGAGGTGTGTGTGTTTGTGTGTTTAATTGGGGGAAACATGCATGACATAAAATGTATCCTTTTAACCAGTTTTAAGTGTACATTTCTGTGGCATTAAGTATATTGAAATTGTTGTGCTACTGTTACTGAACAATACATGGGGTTCTGGTGCCCATAAATTCCAGTGGTAAAGGTTTGGTACAAAGGGAAAGGAGCTTATTCAAAAGTCACACTTTGGAAAAATGTCAGGCTTTTGCCTTAGAGCTCATTTCCTATGAAATACCCAAAGACAAATAACCCCTCCACCCTTTGCCAGATCAGTTTAAGGCTGTGCATGGAATTCTCCCATTTAAAAGTACCATCCTTTGGGACAGGCAGGTGGTTGTAGCATTATCATCCAAGTGAGTTAGCTGATTCCTGGTCACAGTCTGATTCCAGGAATCTTTTGGAGTCTGCGCTCACTATGTGGACTTTTGCTCGTTGTGTGTTGCACTTTCCTCTGGCTGCCACCCCTGGGCTAGTGCCTGCACCCTGTCCCTCTGGCTGTCCAGCTTGATAGTGCATCAGTGCGCCTGGCAGGGCAGGACTACACAAAGCGGCGCCAGTTGCTTGTGCTGCTGCCACCATTTCTGGTGCAAGGAGGGACTGGGAATACTCTGGCCCCGGGGCCCCAATAGGGTGAGCGAGGGGAGAGGAAAAAGGGATGAGTCTCTGCGTGTCCTCCATTTTAATCCTCTGCCCCAAAAATCCTGCACAATGTGGAAGCCAGTTGGAGGGGCTTTTCCTCTAGCCAACCAAAGATTTCACTAGCTTGGTCTATACTCTGTGCAAGCTTCCTTCTGCTGTGTAATGTGCTGGGGTTGTTTACTCTTACCTGGGGGAAGGGAAATCCATCAGAAATGACTTTGGCATTTCCTCACCCCATCCTTCTCAGGGGCCTGGGCTCTTGGATGCTGCCTCAGGACTCCCTTTCCTCTGCCCAGTAATCTGGCCAGGTCCCCCTGCAACATAACCATCACCACCATCCATCTCCATAACTTAAAAAAAAAAAATTGTAGTTATTATTTTTAGAGAGAGGGGAAGGGAGGCAGAGAGAGAGAGAGAGAGAGAGAGAGAGAGAGAGATCAATGTATGGTTGCCTTTCACCTGCCTCCAGCTACAGACCTGGCTGGAGATCTGGCTTGCATTGCAACCTGGTTATGTTGCCCTGCCTGGGAATCGAACCAGTGACCTTTGAGTTTGCAGGCCGGCGCCTTATCCACTGTGCCACTAGCCAGGGCTCCATAACTTTTTTTTTTTTTTTTTTTTAAAGATTTTATTTCATTATTTTTAGAAAGAGGGGAAGGGAGAGAGGCAGAGAGGGAGAGAGACATCAATGTATGGTTGCTTTTCACCTGTCTCCAGCCACAGACCTGACTGGAGACCTGGTTTGCAACCTGGTTATGTGCCCTGGCTGGGGAATCGAACCAGCGACCTTTGGGTTCGCA
>PVIW01016213.1:0-17365 GCA_004026585.1 Noctilio leporinus | reverse complement strand
GAACTTGTACCCTTTGCAACAACATGGATGGAACTGGAGAGTATTATGCTTAGTGAAATAAGCCAGTCAGTGAAGGACAGGTATCATATGATCTCACCCATTACAGGACAATAATGAGCAAAACTAACAACAAGCAAAACAGAACCAAGTATATGAATACAAGGAATAGGCCTTCAGTGGTCAGGGGGAAAGGGGTTGGTGGGAGTGGGGAGGCAGAGGGAAAGAAGGGGAGCAGCTTAGACAAGAACCTAGTATAAAGGAACCATGGACATGGACAACAGGTGGGATTGACTTTGGGGGGAATGGGTGGGTGGGGAGGGGGACAGAGGGGAGCAAAAAGGGGATGGATGTAATACAACAACAATAAAATTAAAAAAAAAAAAAAAAAAGTGAACAGAAAAACACCAGAGATCTCTGTTTTCACAACGTGAGGGCATAGTGAGAAGGAAGCCTTTGCAAAGCAAGGCCAGCGCTGCCACCTAAAACTGTCCTTAGTGGTATCATGAGCTTCAGAAGTGTGTGAAAATAAATCTCCATTGTCTAAACTTCCCGGTCTGTGGCATTTTGTTACAGCAACCCCAGTAGACTGATACGATAACTACTGTGTGCAAATGGAAAGAGGGAAATTAGTACTGGAAGTGAGGGGAGCAGTAAGGAGAGGAGAACCCCTTGGGCTGAGCACCGCGGGGGGCGGGGAACACACATATCTGGGCCATGCTGGAGAGCACATGATGCAGCGCGGGCGCTGGAGCAGGAGGGAAATAAAGCCATCAAATTCTAGACACATAGGCAGGCCAATAAATGAGGCCAACCTTCCATTTTTAGTTTGGACTTTAAGAAAAAAATAACTGGGCTAACAAATAGAAATAAGCTTGAAGATGAATCTGAAGATATTTTCAGAAAAAAGGAACAGTATGGTTGTTGTATAAATGCTCATTATCATTTGATAGCATTTGCAATGTATTTTTTACATATAATGGGATACTACAGTCTCAGAGTAAGTTGAGGCAACAGCACCTGAAAGAGACATAAACAACTTCCAACAGCACCCACAACAAGGCCTCCCCAGGGTAGCCAAGGGATCACCCCCTCAGTGGAGGGAAATGTACATTCTGACAGAGGCCCATATAGCTCTTAAATCATTTGGGCACATACGAGAAAAATTAACATTTTAATGAGTTTCTAGAAAGCTCTGTTAAGCTACTACTGGGATCCTAAGGCCATCATTTTCAGAGAACACCAGCCCTTTCAAGAATAAGATTTCTAGTCAACAGAAGCAGCATGGTATGATTAAGCAGCAGAGAAAGAGAATAATTAGGTTTTAATTAGGTAGTCACAAGAAAAGGTTTGCTGTTGATTTGGACATGTTGAATAGCTTCTGAAAGGTGACACTACACAACTAACCCTCTGAATGCCTTCTGTAGCCAACAGGTCTGCTCTACCCAGAAAAACCTGTGTTTTTTAAAGTTTAATTCTTTTTCCTCCTGGCTTGGCGAAATAAAGCTGAGACAGAAGAAATGTACTAGGACATTTAAGTGAAGTAAACTGCCATTATTTTGTTATATGTCTGATTTGGCTCTAAATTTATTCATGTATCCACTTACTATTCTAAAACCATGCATTCCAAATTGAAATAATAGCTTCAATTTATCCACAAACTGGATAAACTGACATTGTAATTGTGACCTATTGACCAACATCCAGCCTTCCTGCCTGCCATTGCAGCAAAGGTAAGCTGTCAAAAAGCATGAAGTACCATTGTTTTTCTGCATGGGTATGCTATACTGCAACTCTTATTAGCAAATATTAATATTAAATTCATTACTAAAATTTTCATACCCAAGACTAGTTATGTAAATTTTTACTTAATCACAACTATACACTTTGTAGAATAATATTTATGCCAGGAAATATACAACAAAATGAGTATTATGTCAAAAATGCATTATAGTTTATCAATGCATTTCAGAACCAAATATTACTACTTTACAATGTTTGAAGCATTATTTTTTCTAGTATCATATCTAGCATATATATATAATATATATACACATATGTATATTCTATACATATATATACACATATAACATACATATAAATGAGCAGGGGTATTCTCCACCACATATGGGCCTTAGATGACATCATCCTAAGTGAGATTAAGTCAGACAGAGAAAAATACTGTATGATGTTTCTAATATGTGGAATCTAAAAAGAATGGAACTCAAGAAACAGTAAAATGGTGATCACTGGGGGCAGGGAGCTGGGGAAATGGGAGCACTGTTAGTAAAGGGTGCATACTTGCAACTCACAGGTAAGTAAGTTCTAGAAATCCAACACACAGTACAGCTCCTATAAACAACAAAGCTGTATTGGAAACATTATACTTGCAAGAAACTGGATCTTAATTGTTCCCACCACAGAAGAAACAATTACATGATGTGACAGAAGTATTAGCTAACAGAAAAATGGCAATATTATAATAAAAATGTATCAAATCAACATGCTCTATACATTAAACTTACACAATGTTATGTCATTTATAAAATTAAAAAGTAGCTCAGTGGATAAGGTGCCGGCCTGCAAACCCAGAGGTCGCTGGTTTGATTCCCAGCCAGGGCACATAACCAGGTTGCAAGCCAGGTCTCCAGCCAGGTCTGTAGCTGGAGGCAGGTGAAAGGCAACCATACATTGATGTCTCTCTCCCTCTCTGCCTCTCTCCCTTCCCTTCTCTCTAAAATTAATATATAAAATCTTAAAAAATAATAAAATTAAATCAAAAAGTAAAAAGCTAAATTTTTATTGTCAAAAATTTGACTAAATACTTCAATTAAAATATACAAGATTAAAAAGTATATTTTATGTAACAGTAAAAATTTAATTAAAAAGATATACATAGGACATCAGCAAAGTGACCGAATAGAAGGTCCAATCCTAGATCATCACAAAAACAATAATTTAACAACTACTCACAGACCAAAATACCCCTGGGACGACTCTGGAGTACACTTAGAAGCTGCAGAACCCAGTGGAACACAAATCCCAGGAAGACTGCGGAGAAAGATGTAGGATGCATTCTATCTGTGTCATTCTAGCCCCAGGCCAGCATAACTTGGCACCAAGTGATCCCCTTGGCCACAGACAAAGAAGTAAAGAACGCTAGAAGAATAGTGTCTGACCAAGTGGAGAATATCAAGTAAGAGATAAAAACCAAGAATAGGAACCAAATAATTTAGAGTAGAAAATTATAACAATTAAAATTAAAAATTTGCTGGAAGGGAATAGCAAGAGATTTGAGCAGGCAGAAGAAAGAATTAGTGAGCTTTAAGGTAGGTAAACTGAGATGATCCAGTCTGGAGAGTAGAGGGAAAAAATGAGGCAAAGGGGAAAGAACTGGACAGATTTGTGGAATCTGATCAAACCTGCCAAAACATAATAGAAATCCAAGGAGAGAATAGAGAAAAGGGGGGCAGAAATAGTTAAAGAAATAATGGCTGAAAACCACCCCCCACCCCACCTTCAAGAAGCTCACCAAACTCCAATTAGGATAAGTTCAAAGAGATTCATACTAAGACACATTATAATTAAGCCATCAAAGCCAAAGTGTCTTGAAAGCACTAAGAAAAAAAAGTTAATTTATTGTGTACAAGGAATCCTCAACAAGATTAACAGCTCATTTCTAACCAGCAATCACGGAGGTCAGAGGCAGTAGATATATTTAAAGTGGTAAAAGAAAAAAATCAACTGTCAAACAAGAAGACTCTATCTGACAAAACTATCCTTTAAAAAATAAAGAAGCAATAGGACTTTCCTAGGTAAACAAAAGTTCAGGTAGTTAGCCATGTGTAGACCTGCCCTATAAGAAATACTAAAGGAAAACTTCAGGCCTTTATTAAGAAATAAAGAACACCAATAAAGGTAAATACATGGGTAAATACAATTGCCCATATTACTGTATTTTTTGTTTGAAATTTTTGTTTTATTTTCAATATGACTTAAGAGATGAATGCATATATTAATAATTATAAATTTAAGTAATAACCATGCATGTATAAAGATTAATTTGTGACAATCTGAACATAAAAGGAGAACAGAATTTAAGAGCATGGATTTTGTATATTACTGAAGCAAAATTGGTACTAATTCAAACTAGTTTGCTATAAATTTAAGATGTTAATTTTAATCCCCAGTACAACCACTAAGTAAAAAATATACAAAAATATAAATAAGAAGAAAATCAAAATAGTATCCCAGAACAAGTAAATAGATACTGAAGAAGGGAGTATTAGAGAACTTAAGGAACAAAAATAAAAGACATAAAAAACAAATAGCAAAATGGCAGAAGTACTTAATCAGTAATTGCTTTAAATGAAAATAGATTAAGCCCTCCAATTAAAAGGTAGAGATGGCAGAATGGTCTAGAAATATGATCCAACTATACGCTATCTGTGTACCTCCCTCTTCTCCAGTATTCCGAACAGCAAAGTACTGTGCATTTGTTTCTACTTTCTTGATTCAGGGGTTCCTTTTGTTTCTTCCCAGAGCTGCAGCTGGAAACCCTCAAGGCAGTGAGCTGGGAAAAACATAGGGCTCACTTCATTTCTTCCCCATCTTTTAGGGCTCACTTCTTTTTTTCCTTTAGGTCCGAATTCATGAAAACTGTTTTTTTGTCTTCATACTGTTTGTCTGGTATTTTAGTTATTATGAGGGAGAGTAAAGTCCAGTCCCTGTTATTCCATTTTGGCTGGAAGCAGAAGCCTTATTTTATTTTATTTTAATTAAAATGCTTTTTATCTATGAAAGTTATATATATATTTTAAAGATTTTATTTATTATTTTTAGAGAGAGGGGAAGGGAGAGAGGCAGAGAAGGAGAGAGACACCAATATATGGTTGCCTTTCACCTGCCTCCAGCTACAGACCTGGCTGGAGACCTGGTTTGCAACCTGGTTATGTGCCCTGGCTGGGAATCGAACCAGCGACCTTTGGGTTTGCAGGCCGGCACCTTATCCACTGAGCCACCAGCCAGGGCTTGAAAGTTATATTTCTAAACCTATTAAATTTGTATTTTATTAGTAAACTTGGGTTTTCACTAATTATAAACTAAACTAAGATAATCACCTTATACATGTCCAAGAAAAGAGGTATATCTTTGGCCTTTAAAAAAATAATTTCAATGACAAATAAAACCTTTTGATCTAAAAACATTAATTAACTTGCGTAGCAGAAAACTGAATTTGGACATTTTTTAATACGTTTTAGGTTTAATGAAAATAGTTTTGTGTGTCTATGCTTGCTCTCTTTCCCTGAAAGCAGCTTTAGATCCAAATACCCAAATAAGAAAACTGCAGTTAAGAATGTGAAAACAGTTTTTAATCCCTGATTAGCTTAATCCACAAATGCAAAACCTGCAGACATGAAGGGCTGACTGTTTTTACTGAAAAAGCCCACATATAAGAGGAGCCACACAGCTCAAGCAATGTTGTTCTAGGATCAGCTATATAGTCTCCTTTTGGCCGGAACCCAGGTCGCTGATTTCCTGCTAGCTGATGACAGGGATTGCTCTCAGCTCTTAGATGTCACTCTCAAATCCTTAGCCCCTGGGCCTTCCACAGCATGGTGGCCCCTTCAAAGCCGCTAGGAGTTGTTCTCTCTAGTCTGCTAAGGAGTCTTAGGTGGTAACAATCAAAGGGAGGATTCAACCACCACTTTTGCCATTTAAGGCCACCCCATCAACGGGAGGGCAATTCCATCCCAGGAGCAGATCTGATCCACCCAAGGACAGGACTACACAGGATGTAAACTCAAAGGGGCAGGAATCTTAGGGCCATCATAGAATTCTGCCTGTAACACCATGCACCAATTGTAATCTTTCTTTTGGGAAAAGAAGTTTAAAGCTTTAAATGGAAGCGGAGATCTAAAATTTTTTCTTCATTTCTGTAGACCTACATCATTGGAAACGCCTCATAGAGTAAATATGTTGCTTCCTTTATTCACAGAACTACATGTTAGATCTGTGGGAAGGAATTATGAAACAGCTGCCAAAATTATGAAAGAGCCTAACATAAATAAATAAACAAAACAAAATATTTCTTCAAACTATACCTTTAAGATTACGGGCTAAACCCTGGCTGGTGGCTCAGTGGAATGGCCTGCAAACCCAAAGGTCGCTGATTCGATTCCCAGTCAGGGCACATAACCAGACTGCAAGCCAGGTCTCAAGCCAGGTCTCCAGCCAGGTCTCCAGCCAGGTCCATAGGTGGAGACAGATGAAAGGCAACCATACATTGATGTTTCTCTCCCTCTCTTTCTCCCTCCCTTCCTCTCTCTCTAAAAATAAAGAAATAGAATCTTTAAAAAAATTTTTAATTAAAAAAATTTTTAAATCATGGGCTAAGCTAGTAGGGGAAGGGGAAGGTGGGAAGGGAAAGAAAGTAACGTTTATTGGTTACTAATATGTGCTAGGCACTGTGCTGGGTTCTTTTATTTCATAATTGACTCCATATCAGTGAAAAGGACTGTATTTGACCTGAGGAGGTATTATACGAAACAGGAAGCCAAATCAATTATTAGAGCATTCTTAAGGGTTTCAAGTACAGATAAGAAAATTACATGATGCAGCCTGGCTGGTGGCACAATGGATAAGGTGCTGGCCTGGGAGCCCAAAAGTTGCTGGTTCAATTCCTGGCCAGGGCACGTAACCAGGTCTCCAGCCAGGTCTCTGTAGCTGGAGGCAGGTGAAAGGCAACCACACATTGATGTCTCTCTCCTTCTCTACCTCTCTCCCTTCCCCTCTTTCTAAAAATAATAAACAAAATCGTTTAAAAAAAGGAAAAAATTACATAATGATAACTGTCATTAAGTTGAGAAGCTAAACTAGTATTTCTAAATTCTCCTAATGCATCATTGGGTATGCTTCTGATCATCTTGGAAAACAAATATTCTACATTACGCAGTGCAATGAACTTTATTTTTTCCAAAAAAAAAAGCAAAACAGATTTAATTACACGGAATTTAAAACAGGCTGAAGCTTATGTAACTAAAGTTAATAGCCTAAAATATTTCCTCCTAAATCATGCTGTGCATACATTATGAATTTATGGCTAAGATTTATTCCAGGATGGTACTATACATATTTTTATGTACATAATCATAGTCAAATCTTTCTTCATCTAGAAGATCAAATACAGCTCATACTGCTTGGAAAATGGGAACTACAAAGGGCTTTAGAATTAAAAAACATTTTAAACCACATTTAAAGTCAAATATTATTTAACTCAACTTTCATAGTGAAGCATCAAGAAGTTTGAAGTACTGTCATTGTTTGGAGCAATCAAGATTTTAAAAAATCAAATAATTTCATTTTCCAAAAATGATTTTATTAAATATTTAAAGGCTTGACTTAAAGTCCCTGGTAATATAGTAATGCTAGAATATATGTAGCAAATTATAAATACAACTTGAAAACTCCAAATCATGGTGGCTATTTTTAATCCTTTTTCTCTGTTACATAAATATAGGCTAACAACAGATCTGAAAAACTACAAATGTGAAATTTCTCTAATGCCAAACATTACAGAGATAACTGACTCATGACAGAAACACCAAAATTATTTCACTGATGCAAAAATGCACTAAAAGTTTGTTTATGGATAAGATATCCTGATAATAACATAGGCTTAAAATTCAAGAAAATTTCTATACTTTCTTCTAAATCATACATTGTTCAAGATGCATTTTGACCTAAAATGCTTCATTCTTGCCTCAACCCAGATAAGTATTTTGGAAAACTGAAAGGAAAATTGTATTTCAAAGTTGTCTCAATACATTTGGAAAAAGAAAATATTTTCCCCATTCTTATTTGGACATTTTGCAGTCATTCACACATGGCATAAATTTAAACTCTGAATTGGCATGTCCAGAATCCCCTATGAGGACATCACAGTCCAGAAATAAATGCTGGCACTTTCTGATTTCTGCAGCAGAGCACAAAACATTTGCAGTACGCTGCTTCCTTAAGGGTGAAATAGGCATTCATTCATTCAGCTGTTTGCACGGTTTCCCAGAGCCCTATTCAACACATGGCAAGTAAGACAGCATTTGACAGTTCTTTACAAGAAAGCAAACTAAATGCATAATATACAAGGTCCGTCCCAAAAGTATTGGCCATGCACACTGTTTTAATTAGATTGACATTCACTCGATACTTTTGGGACAGACCCCTTACGTGCGGATCAGAAGCTGGAATCCCAAAGAACTCAATGGTTTCCAGTAACAGCAGACTAAGTAATATACACCAGCTCTCTCACTGAGAACTAGAAAAATTTGGCAAAACAAAAGTCTGAAAGCTAACCAGGCAGTGAAAAATTACAGGACAGTGGAGAAGTAAACTTACACAGGTAAGCCTAGTATTTGGGGTGGCTTTCCCATAGGGCCATCTGCTGATGAGGCAATTCAGAATTTTAGAGTTGAATGGAGCTTTCAAAAGACTCATAGGGAAAGTGGACCAAGGCTGGAGTTCAGGGGCCACCTAGAAGAAGGGGTCCTGGCTTTGGGCTGAGTCACACTCTGAGTAAAGATAAACCAGAATCTGGAACTGAATCCAAATTCAAAAATCTCAAGGCCTCTCTAAAATAGGTTAGGTAGATCCAGGATCGTAAGTACTCCTACCTGCCTTCCCCAAGTGAATCTAAATCAATTGAAGGAAGATTAACATCATCCTTTCTGAAATAATCTCTACTATTTTTCACATACAAAATAATAACTACTAGGTGGACTGAGAGAGAAACAACACCATGAAAAACAGAGAGACCCACCAGGGAACCAGGTAATTCACTATCAGACACAGACTTTAAAATAACTATGTTTAATGCAAGAAAATCAGACCAACTTAAGAATTTTATCAGAAAATTAGAAAGAATATTTAAAGTGCCAAATGGAAGTTCTAGATCTGTAACAAAACCCACAAAAAGTGCTGAAATTGATCATACAATGAAGGGGCTTAAAAATTTAACACAAAACTGAAGGGAAAAAATGATAAACTGTAATACTGGTTAGAATAGAAAGAAATATTCAGAATGAGCCCTGGCTGGTGGCTCAGTGAATAGGTGCCGGCCTACAAACCCAAAGGTGGCTGGTTTTATTCCCAGCCAGGGCACATAACCAGGTTGCAAGCCAGGTCTCCAGCGAGGTCCGTAGCTGGAGGCAGGTGAAAGGCAACCATACATTGATGTTTCTCCCCCTTTCTTCCTCCCTCCTTGCCCTTCTCTAAAAAAAGTAATGAATAAAATCTTAAAAGAAAAAAAGAAAGATAAAGAAAAGAAATATTCAGAATGAAGAGAGAAAAAATACAGGAAAGAGTATGGTTCAAAGTTTTCTAAAACTGACAGAAAATATTTTAGGTCATTAAGTAATACTGAACAACTCCCCAGCACATAATCACCAGTGCTGACATAACTCAGCACAAGCTATGATGTGAGAAATTCCTTAAAACAACTAAAATTTTTAAGACATGATATGAGAATTACCCAAAGAGACTTCAAAAACAGATCAACCAATTACAATATGCAGACAGTAACTAGATTCTTATTCAAACAGGTATACTTGGGGAAAAAACAACTGTGACATCCAGTAAGCAAATGAAAATTTGAACACTACAATTACTGTTTTTGTTTGTTCCATTTAGGTTTGGTAATGTTTGTGATTATGTTAGAAAAAATTTCTCATGACCCTATCCGGTAGGAGTCAGTTGCTTAGGCATCAACCCACAACACAAAGTGAAAGGTCAATAGTTTGATTCCCAGTCAGGGCACATGCCTGGGTTGCAGGTTCCATCCCCGGCTGGGGTGGATACTGGAGGCAACTGATCAGTGTTTCTCTCCTACAATAATATTTCTCTCCCTATCTAACCTCCCTTCCCCTCTCTCTTAAGGAGAAATAATTTTTTTTTAAAGTTCTTATGATTATGTTAGAAAAAAGTTCTTATTGGAGATATTTACATATTTATGAAATGATAGAATGACTGGAATTTTCTTAAAATAATACACAAGGGGTAAGAAAATGGAGTTATAAAGACAATTTTCCATAAGTTAATTGTGGAAATGGATGATAGATTTATGCAAGTTCATTATACTTTTCAGTTTACTTGTGACTGTGTTCAAAATTCCTCATAATAAAGCTTTATATAATTATTGGTAAGCTCGGCCTTTGTACTGTTTACTTGTCCATTTTAATAGCTTCAATAAGCTATCTCTACCTTTGCTTTTGCTTATTATAAATATGTAGAGCTCATTATTTCTGAGAAAAATAAGTATCAGAAGTTTTCATTAGTATCAGAAGTTTTGAGGGGTGTGTTTGTGTGTGTGTGTGTGTGTGGCATAGCTTTCCATTTCGTCAAATTTATCAATCAATACACAGTAGACCCTTAACAACAGCAGGGTTACAAGTGCTGACCCACTTATTCAAAAATTGTGAGTAACTACCATTGGCCCTCCACATTCACACTGGTTTGAACTGCGCAGGTAAATTGAAACAAAAACAAAACACATATTAAGGACATGAAAAGTTTCAAATTTGTGTTGTTCAAGAGCCAACTATATTCTTTTACAAATGCATGTCACTCTTTAAAAAAGACCTCCATACTCCAAGTTTTTAATATTCACCCATGATTTCTTTCAGTTTTTGATTCATCCTCTCCTCCTCTACCTTTAAATTCCAACCCACCTGAAATTTATTTGGGTGTAAGAACAAGAACGGGATCAAACTACTTTTTTCCAATAGCTACCAGCTGTCCCAACACAACTTGCTGAATAATCCGTCTTTCTGTTGATTTGAAATGCATCTTGAGTATATTTCTGGACTGTTTTATTGATTGGTGTACCTCAAATCAGTAGTATTCTGTTTAAGTTACTTTTGTCTTATATTTTAATGTTATTTACCAAAATTAATTTTTTTCTCCCAGCTATTTTTGTATAATCGTTTTTCCAGATACCCTTCTGGTGACTTTTAAATTTCTTTCTAAAATGCTCACAGAATTTTAATTGCATCATTAATTCATAAATATATGTAGTCAAAACTGTTACCCTATACTAAGTCTTTGTATTCAAAAATAAAGTTCAGCCCTGGCTGGTGGCTTAGTGGATAAAATGCCAGCCTGCGAACCCAAAGATCGCTGGTTCGATTCCCAGCCAGGGCACATAACCAGGTTACTTACAAGCCAGGTCTCCAGCTAGGTCCATAGTTGGAGGCAGGCGAAAGGCAACCACACACTGATGTTTCTCTCCCTCTCTGCCTCTCTCCCTTCCCTTCTCTCTGGAAATAATAAATAAAATCTTTAAAAAAAAAAAAAAGAATAAAATTCAGTTTCCCAGCAACTCAAATCTTACATACTTCTCAGTAAGTAATGTGTATTGATTTATGGTATCTGGTACACATAATAAGCATGGATGTATGTTTACTGAACAGAATACTTTTTGGATGTTACAGAAAAAAAAAGTCCTGTGGTTTTTACTAATTAAAACCTTTCTCTAATCAGGATCTTTTTTGTACACCTGTACAAAAATGTTCACTGACATTTAGAATGACCTTAAGATCCTGTACAATTCCAAGTCACCTTTAAAGCTACAATAAACATACATGTAAGTTATACTGATTTACCATAAAATGTACTTTCTTAAATCCTAGTCCTTTGAAAAATGATGGTTTAAATGGGTACAATGAAAAGGGAAAATTAGGTTGGGAAATGAGCTAACAGATTAATATTGTGTTAAATTAGAAAGAAATAATAAAGACATGAACTAAGCTAATGACAACAGAAATACAGTGGGAAGATTTCTCAAACAAGGTGAAAAAGGAGTTTAAAAGGATCTCAGGAGTTGAACTATGTTGGCAGAAAACAATGGCACTAATAAGCAACACAAATAGGCAAATTATGAAGTCAGCCAAATTTTAAGCAAGAAAATTTTAATTTAAAACAGGCTGAACTGAAGGTAAAGAATTCTAGTTAAATCACAATAAAGATGAAGTCATATGGCCAGAGGTAAAGCTGTGGAACTCAGTGTTCTCTTAAAAATGTATTTATTTGAATCCATCTTACTTGTCTACAACAGGTAAATGAAGTGGTACTGCTCAATGTTATTTTAAGTGTAGTTATCTCTTTTTAAAAAGGTAAACAAATCAAATATTAAAAACATATAAAAATATGCAAAAGGTGCTGTGGTTCTCTTTCTGTAAGAACTCAGTGATATAAAGCTGAAGGAAACCATCCAATACTAACAACTTCATAACCATTAATGCCAAAGAATCAAGCACAAGAGTGTGAAGGGACATTATCACCCAAGTCATTAAAAAATAGCCCCTCTAAATCACCAAAAATAATTGCCAAAGAGGGAAAAAGGTGAAGCTTGTTTTATACCATGTTATTATAAAATTACAATATACATTTTAGATGGAGAAAAAAATCAGACTTTGAGTTTCAGATTCCATTGCAAGACATCAGCCAGCTTCATAATCCATACTTGACTATTTAAAGGGTTTTGGGAAAGAGAACATGTCAGTATGCTATTCCACATCATACCTCAAGTCTATGTATAAACTAAGCAAATATTAATTAAAATGCTAATCATTAAACTGCATTAATCTAAGCCAAGTACCAATAACTTTGTAACAAAAAAAAAAAAAGCTTAAAAAAATGTAACATTTTCATTGTACTTAACAAGTTTATGTTAAAGAATTTTGGTAATTAATGCAAAATGTAATACAGACTTAATTTGTAATCTTTTTATTAATTTGCTGTTTTATTTGATAATACCCACTATAGTAAGTTTTCAATATACAATACTTCAAAACAAAACCCAGAAAAAATAATAATCTATAACTTGTATTTTTCATTAATGTAGACTTGCCCTGTTCCAAATTAGGTATTACTAACTTGGTAATTACAGAATTGCTAATTACTAACAGTACTGCAAATCAGGTAATACTAAATACTCTTCATAGTATACCATTTACTTCACAGTATACCATATACCAATACTTCCAGTATACCATGTATCTTTCCAATGCCCTTGAAAATGTCTCAGCAACACATTCTCAGAGTTTAGAAACTTTGCCATGAAAAAAATGTTTAAATGTGTTCCCCTAAGAATAGACATAAAAATACTTTTAACATAGCTTTGACTCCACTGAGTTCTGAAACGTGGAATGTATACATATACATAAAGTTAACACCAGGATCACATTTAAAATACAAATATTTTACTTTCTAAAACTTTAAAGTTCATTTTAGAGAGAGAGTAGAAGGGGGAGAGAAAGAACTACATAGGTTTGTTATTACACTTATTTATGCATTGATTGGTTGTTCTTGTATGTGCCTTGACCAGGGATCAAACCCAAAACCTTGGCGTATGGGGTCAACATTCTCATCAACTGAGCTATTCAACCTAGGCACAAATACTGTGTTTTTAAATAAACTGTGGTGATCTTATATATCTGGTATCATAGATATTTCAGATTAAAAACGTTATCTAATGTAGACATTTTCTGGGAATCGCTCCATGGGAATTCCAGAGGAACATTGTAATGTTTATATTCTTTGGAATATGTATCCACAAGTAATTGAACTCAGCACGGAAACCAAAATAAGCCTTTCAAGTATTTAAAATAAATTTTCCAACATCATCCCAAGGTGAAAAGTGATTTCTGGTCATGTTTTCATTCCTTTCCATGTATATATTACAAAGACTTTCTCAATAAGTCTTTACATAAAATTATGTGTCTTGACCTGGTATTTCCTGATCATGGCCTTAAACTACTTAATTTTCACTTCCTTATTAAACATTAAGATGACTCTTCTGAAGTATATGACAGTCAGCTTCTGGACCTTTATGGAAGATTTAACAGCAAAATTTTACCTAATTTAATGATGAGACCTATGATACTCAATTTGGGGGCAAAAAAAAAAAAGCTATGATCTAAAACTACTTCATATCAACATACTGTCTAAAAACACTGTTTTAATTTTTATTAATCTAATGCCAAAAGCTACTATGGTTTACCACTGAAAACGCAGGGTGCGGCAAAAGTAGGAGTACATGAAACTGTTTATTCTTGTATTATTATCAATTATTGTACTATTTTCTAAACAAACGATTGCAAAACTTTTGCCCTACCTTGTATATTCAACTTCTTATAACCTGTCATTGGCAGTCCTTTGCAATTTCACTCAACCTCCACTCTTCTGAGCATCACAGGCTGAACTCTCTTCCCCTGCCATGCCTCCCTCCTCCTGACTCCCATGAAGGCCGTCCATCCTCTTTTCCCAGCAATCCCTGTGCCCCTCCCTTGGTCCACCTAGCACCCCTTCGACACCTCCCCTAACCTACCCAATGTGATAAAGCTCTGATCAGTTCAGGCAGAAATGGTTTCAATTTTATCATTTTACCATGCCTACAATCTTTCCTGAAGGAATTCAATCAAAATAGTGACAGCTTCTCACCGACTGAATCACACCAACCTCTGGGAAGGAAGCGGAAAGCTGCTACCTGGACCAGCTGCTAGGGCTTGGCTGCTCGTTCTGTGGGCTTCGCTGCAGATGCTCAATGGCTGGCTGACATTATACGCACAAATGCCGCACAAATGCCGCTCGTCCCTACTATGGCAGCAGCAGGCCCCAGGGAACTAACGAGAGCTGTACTTTTCAGACCAAGGAATTTCTAGGCATATGAAGTGACTTGAAACAAACTTTATTATCACTTGACTATAGCCCTAAAGAAAAAGAGGCAAGTAGAAAAGGACAGCAGGAAGCAAATCCTACCTATTTCAACTGTCTTTATTCTCTCTTCTCTAAAATGACTGAAGGTTTGTGAATGAGACAGATTATACATTGTTTTCCTAGAATGTCTCCAGCCAGTTCTCCAATTTCCTAAAAATGGGTAGTAACTCCAGGAATTATACTAGTGAGCTTTAAATCTGGAACGATGTATAACTGATACCAATCTAATCAATGTAGTCTATCAAAACTACTTTCATATGCTGAATAAAACTCATTGTAGGTGAAAGCTACTAAATGAAAGCCTAGTATAACCAGAAAAAAACCTTGGAAAATTATTATTTTTTTTTTAAAGATTTTATTTCATTATTTTTAGAAAGAGGGTAAGGGAGAGAGGCAGAGAGGGAGAGAGACATCAGTGTATGGTTGCTTTTCACCTGCCTCCAGCCACAGACCTGACTGGAGACCTGGTTTGCAACCTGGTTATGTGCCCTGGCTGGGGGGAAAATTATTTTTAACTAAAAATGACACTCAGAAGTAATTATCTCTGAGATGTAATAAAGATTATCTTTAAAAAATTCGTAATGTGAGAGAAAACTAAGATGACAACCTAGGTAAGCACAGCTCACCTCCTCACAAAACTGTATCTAAATTGCTACTAAAACTACAGAACAAGCATTACTCAGAATTGTCAGAAATCAAGCTGATTGGATGTCCCACAACTACAGAATTAAAGAAGAAACAGCACTGAGACTGGCAGGAGAGGCGGAGATGTGGAATAGACTTGTCCCACACCCACGTGTAGTGGATAAAAATCAGGAGTGATGGGTCCCAGCTTCACAACAGGCCTCTCGGCCCAGATTCCAGGGCCAGGAAGACAAGTTTCCATAACTTCTAGCTGTAAAAACCAGTGGGGGTTGAAGCTGTGAGACAGAAACTGCTGGATTCCCAGGCAGTTCCCCTTAAAGGGCCTGTGCAGACTTAAAGAGTCACTCTCTCTTAAGTCCAGCACAGGGATAGCATATTGAAAGGCATCAGAGAAATACAGGAAGGAAATGAATTGTGGCATCAGGAAAAGAGCTGGGGGACAGCTTTCTCCCAGACAGAAATGCTGGCAGAGGCTACTGTTCTTTTGCTGAGCCTTCCCCACACACAGCTACTAGGCAGCTGCGGTATCTGAGCCTCCCATTAACTGGGCTCATAGTTCACTCACTCCTCCCTGGTGATTCCCTGAGGCTCTGCTCCACCCATCTTTTGGGTCCCTCAAGCTGTTTCTAGGGGCTTTCCCATATGAATGGCCTTTCTTGGCTCAAGCTTCAGATTTTCCTAAATCATTTCAAGCCATGTACTTATTGCTGAGGTGCTCCAGGCTCAGCACTAGCAGCAGTCAGCCTTGGTGCACGGCTTGGGCTCAATGGGCACCTCCAAGCCCAGCACAAAGAGCAGCCATCTACAGACTGCTTTGTAGCTTATGCTGCCAGGTGGCCCTGCAAAGGACACAGGCCGTGGCTGACACTGGCCTACAGCTCCCTGGAAGTCCCAGAGCCTTATACCCAGTGGAAGCTACAGACATCAGAGTATCACCAACCAACCACCTTCACAAGCAACACACTCAAAGGGCAGACTGAGCAGGCATCAAAACCCTGATGAAGTCAGTCCTGCTCTGTGTAGTGGGACCCTGCAAGCTGTACCTCCACATCGATTGGAGGTTGGTGATCAGTGGTCACAGCCCCTTCCTGAAGCTCATCAGCCTGGGTAAACACCTCCCCTTGACCTGCCAACAGCAATCAAAGCTCAACTACAAGAGGAAGGTGTACATAGCCCACACGGTGATCATACCTCAAATAACCAACTCGGAATACGGCAGGCTGTGCCACTGGACCCTACAGGATACTTACTATATTAGGCTATTCTTTCAAGCCAAGAAGTCATAGCAGCTCCACTTACTACATAAAAACAAACATAGGGAAGCTGCCAAAATGAAGAAACAAAGAAGTATGGTCCAAGCCCTGGTTGGTGGCACAGTGGATAAGGCACTGGCCTGCGAACCCAAAGGTTGCTGGTTTGATTACAGCCAGGGCATATAATGAGGTTGCAAGCCAGGTCTCCAGCCAGGTCCGTAGCTGGAGGCAGGCGAAAGGCAACCGTACATTGGTGTCTCTCTCCCTCTCTGCCTCGCTCCCTTCCCCTTTCTCTAAAATAATAAATTTTTTTTTTTAAAAAAGTATGGTCCAGCCCACCATATGTGTGATTAATTTTAAAAGGCTTGTTTGGTACACATAATAAAAAAAAAAATTATGGAAAAGTATGGTCCACAAAAAACTTTGGTACATTTACACAATGGAATTCTATATAGCAGAAAGAAAGAAGGAACTTGTACCCTTTGCAACAATATGGATGGAACTGGAGAGTATTATTATGCTTAGTGAAATAAGCCAGTCAGTGAAGGGCAAATATCATATGATCTCACCCATTATGGGACAATAATGAGCAAAACTAACAACAAGCAAAACAGAACCAAGTATATGAATACAAGGAATAGGCCTTCAGTGGTCAGGGGGAAAGGGGTTGGGGGGAGGGGGGAGGCAGAGGCAAGAAAGGG
>PVIW01016212.1:0-17367 GCA_004026585.1 Noctilio leporinus | reverse complement strand
CTCTTTTTCTTGGTCAGGACTTTACAGTCTATAGTCTATATTCTAGCCGGTCTTGGCGCGTGGCAGGGCCTCTGATTGTCACAGTAGGGTTGATTCTGAGTGTCCGCCCCCAGGTAGGCTGGGCCTTCCGCAGCCTGTCTGGGTTTTAGGGCTGCCGATGTTCTGGAGCCTGGCGGAGTTTCCTGCTCAGGACAGCCCCTAGCACTTCTGCAAGGCAGCCCGCAACTTTGCCGGTCCGTGACGACTGGCCCCACCCCTGCAGTTCCGGGAGGAGGCCGGGCCTGTCAGTCAACACTGTCTGGGGTCCGCCTACACTGTCCCGCCCTTCCGGGACGGGCACCCCGCCTCCAAGCCAATCAGCTCTCCGTAGAGTCCTTTACGCGGCCTCTGTGATGAGCCCCTCCCAGGCGTGGGCGGCACAGCCTTTGTCTCCGGCAATGGCGGATATCCCGCCGCAAGTTCCCGGCTTGCCGGCTCTCAGGCTGGCCTTTTAGATTTTCCCGCGGAGCCTGGGGGCCTGTGTGGTTGCGCCGGGCTGGGCCTCCCCCCTCGCAGGGGCTTCTAGCTGCTGTTTCCCCAGCGGCCCAGCAGCTCCGTTTTTCAACCCTCTCGCCGCCCCAGCCGGTGCACTTCCCGCTGCCCCGCTCCGGCTTCCCGCAGGACTCTTCTCCTCCGCCTCTAGCCGCGCGCGCCGCGAAACCTCCTCTCCCCGCTGCCGGGGTGAGTCTCTCACACAGTCCCTCCCCTGCAAGAGTTCAATTCCGCGTTCCCTACTGCGTTTGCCCTCGCCGCCCGCACTTCACTGCTGAGACTTCCAGTCGCCAGGGAGCCTGAAACTGGCCCCAGTCAAACGCGCCCCTCTGGGCAGAGCCACCCCTGCCCGGAGCCGACCTCGGCCCGCCGGCCAGTCGGTCGGGAACGCCTCACCTACTGTCCCGCTGGCCTCCTCTGCCTCTGGGCTCTGCTCCCCTGTGTCCAGATGCTGTCCGTTCCAATCCCTAGGGTCCTGAAGACGTCTCACGCTCCTTATCCTGTCCTCTAGCTGCTTTGGTACTTGAGAACACCATCAGCACTGCTCTCTACTCTGTCGCCATCTTCCCTCATCTCTCTATATCTTTCTTAAAGTCTTTCAAGATTTTCCTTATGTATTTCGGAGCCCCTACATCGGGTGCATATATCTTTACCAGAGTTATTTCTTCTTGATGGATGTTCCCTTAAGTATTATTAAATGTCCTTCTTTATCCCTTTTTATGGCTTTCATTGTAAAACATATTTTGTCTAAAATAAGTATTGCTACTCCAGCTTTTTTTTCATGTCCATTTGCTTGATATATAGTTTTCCATCCCTTCACTCTCAGTCTGTGTCGATCTTTTGTTCTGAGGTGCGTCTCTTCAAGACAGCATACATGTGGGTCATGTTTTCTTTTCCATTCGGTGGAATGTCTTTTGATCGGTGCATTTAATCCATTTACACTTAAGGTTATTATTGATTGATACTTATTCATTGTCATTTTCTCCCTGTATACCTGTATTCCTCTTTGGCTTTCTCCGTTTCTTCATTTTATTTATTTATTTATTTTTAAAGCGGACCCTTTAGCATTTCTTGCAATGCTGGTTTGGTAAAGATGTATTCTTTTAGTCTTCTTTTGTCTGGGAAACTCCTTTTTCCTCCTTCTATCTTAGGTGAGAGCCTTGCTAGGTAGAGTATTCTTGGTTGCAGGCCTTTGTTTACCGTTACTTGAAATACTTTTTGCCATTCCCTTCTGGCTTGAATTGTTTCTGTTGGAGCCCCCTATATGTTATTTGTCTTTTCTCTCTTGATGCTTTTATGGTTCTCTCTTTGTTGAAATTTGCCATTTTAATTATGATGTGTTTTGGAGTTGATTTGTTCAGATTGGTTTTCATTGGGACCATATGTGCTTCCAGAACTTGAATAATATTTTCACTTATCTTGTTAGGGAAGTTTTCTCTTATTACTTTTACTTTTTTCAACAGGTTTTCCATTCCTTATTTCTCTTCTCCTCCTGGTATCCCTATGATACGGGTATTATTGTGCTTCATGTTGTCTTGCAGCTTTCTTAAAACCTCTTCATTCTCTTTCAGCCTTTTTTCATTGTGTTGCACTGTCTTGGAATATTTTTCTATGCTGTCCTTTGGCTTGCTGATCCCATCCTCTAGCCGCCTCTCACCTGCTGTTGATTCCTTCTACTCTATTGTTCAACTCAGAAATTGTATACTTCATTTTCTCCTGGCTCTTTCTGATAATTTCTATGTCCTTTTAAATGCTGTGTAGTTCTCAGTAAGTTCCTTGTAGCTTCCCTGAAGTTTTTCGTAGTTCCCCTGGAGTTTTTTTGTAGTTTTCTTTGAGCTGGTTGAGCTCATTGAGCTTCTGTCTATCATTATTACTTTGAATTTAATATCTGATAGTCTGCTTTTTCTTGCCTCTGTTTCATTTAGTGATCATTCTGGGATTCCTCTTTTCATTTAGTGATGGAGTATTTCTTTTTCTCCCCATTTTCAGGTTTTGTTGCAATACAATCAGACTGTGATCAGCTGCCAGGCTATGGAACTACTAGGCTGGAAGGATTGATTTAGTTTTAATCCTATCAATCTTTGATCCACCACCAGGCTCAGATGCTTGGGATGACAGACTGAATTAGTTTTAAATCAATAACTTAGCTACCAAACTCAGGCCCTGCTTGGCTAGACAGAGAGGTTCAATTGTAATCCAATGGATAGCGAGTCATCAGTTCAGGTGCAGCCTGGTGGGACATATTCTGATATAAATCAATGAATCTGTGATCAGCCACCAGGCTCAGGCCCCACTAGGCTAGGCAGCAAGATCCAATTGTAATCCAATGAATCTGTGTTCAGCCAGCAGGCTCAGGAACTGCTGGGCTAGATGGCAAGGTACAATTGCAATCCAATTAATCTGTGATTAGTCACCACACTCAGATGGTGCTGGGCTCAAGTGCAAGTTTCTATTATATTTCAATGAATCTGTGATCAGCTACCAGGCTAAGGGGCCACTGGGCTAGAATGAAAGATTCAATTGTAAGCTAATGAGTTTATGATGAGCCGCCAGGCCGAGAGGCAACTTGGCATTGCACACCACTGTGCAGGGCTGATTGACTGACTCAGCTGTAAGTCTGAGTTTGTACTTAGCCACCAGGCCCAGGTGCTGCTGGGTGAGAAATACCTCTTCAGGTGCCAACTATTGTTATCTATGTTCAGACATGGCAGGGAGAGATTTATTTAGATGTAAGCCAAAGAATTGTGATGAAGCACCAGGATAAGGCATTCCTGAGCACAGCAGATTGCTTCCTATGAGGACCCTCCTACAGAGGCTGCTTGGCACAGAGCAGTCAGCCTGAGGTGTGGGCAATGAGTCAGCAGGAGGACCCCCACAGCTGCTTTCTCACTTCTTTCCTCCAAGCCACCACCACAAACTCTCCCTACATGTCTTCAGTCCTCTCTGCCCTCCCTCTGCTGGAGCCCAGGTTAGGTGGGTGCCAATGTATTTTTGCTGTGGTCACCCTAGCAGTTCACTGTCTCCAGTGCTCTCTCAGGCCAGCAAAATCCATGGCTTTCCGCCCTTCTCAGCTGGATGCTGCTCTACTCTCCACTGTGTTGCTATATCTGGGACACCCAGCTTGGAGACCAAAACCCACCCTTGTCAGGTGGAGCTCTTAGCTCCTTTCTTTGGCTGCTGCTTCTGTTGGAAACCCAGCTGGCCCTCTCACATTTCTGTGATTCCTGCCAGCCATGTTGTGGTGAAGCGGCCTCTTCTGTTCTGTCCATTGTTATAGGACTTCTTTCCAGCTGGTTGGTAATTCCAGCTGACTTTTTCTCCAAAAAAGTAATTCCAGGTGCTACCTTACTCCACTTACTCCTCCACCATTTTTCCAGAACCCAATTTATATTATATTAATATGCTCCAAATATTAAGGCAGAATTTCCTTCTCCATTTTGGACTACAATAGACCCAATGCTGTTACCACCAGCTATTAGAAAATCACTTCATTAGTCTATAAATGGAAACTGTGTAAAGGTAAGAACACCAAAGGGAATCAAGGAATTCATGCTTGAATGCATTTTTCAGTTGAATCTTCATGCCTAATATTTTGTACTAAGAGGAATGATCAATGTAGAATGAAATGGCTTTGGGGATGTATCTTTTGGAGTTTGTGGACATATATGAACATAGAGACTGATATATGCTTTTTGTGTAAAACTTTGTGTACATTGAAAATCAATAAGTATAGAACCTCCCAATAAACCAGACATCAAAACCAGTATAGATAGCCTAGGTCCAATGCTATTATAGTTTATGCCGATCTTAGCCTCTAATGCTTTTTGAGAAATGTAGATTTCCTCAGTAGGGCTTTTGATTCTGTGTGTAGTATCTTAGAAGATTAAAGCTAATCAGTTGCCTGCTGATATTATACATAGTACACTCACATAGACTCATCTTTTTAAAACTTCAAACAATAATGCATGTGAATACATATTTTTATAATAGAGAAATCAAGTTGCAAGCTCTAGATATAACTTATTATAGTGATTGCCTCTAGGAGGGAAAAGACAGGACTTTGAAGAGAAAGGCAACATGGAAGACTTACTGTGTGTCCCAGTGTATTGTTTTTAAATAATCAGTATCTGGGTCCATTGTAATACAATTATAACATTTGTTTTGGGTGGTTTCATAATAGGTGTTTGCAGCTTTACTATTGATAGGCATTGTTTTGTTTAAATATAAAAGGTAAGGCATATTTGTATTTCTGTGGCAAGAGAGCATAGACTCATTTTCTCCTGTTATTCCCTTCCAAATATGATTAAGTGCTTTGGGAATAATTAAGTGGTCATAGAAACTGTAAAGCTGGAAATAATATGAAAGTTGTAAAGAAAGGTGGTGGATTGGGTAGGAATAGTATATTTTGAAGAAAAGTCTCCCATATAGCTCAAACTGAATGACAGTGAGAGCTGCAAACATGAATGTCAAATTGGATAGGCAGGAAATAAAAAGGAACCAGGGGTAAAGAAGCAGGGACAAAGGTATGAAGAAGGAAAAGAGGGAGGAAGGAAGGAAGGGAAGCAACAAGGGCCAAAATAATTAAAGAGAGAATTTGAAAAGGTACCTGATGGGAACACATATACCTGCATCAGCAGTGTCCTGGAACTGCCTGAAGAACAGGGGCCAGCCTGGGCCTCAAATGTGCCTGTAGCAGCAACTATGGTGGAACTGTGCAGGCTCATTCAACCCATGTCTCACATCCACAGGCAGAAAAAGAAACCCCATAGCGATGAAGGTGACATTGTGCCCAATAGCTTCTGGCCATCCACCGCTGGCAGAAGGCAACCTCAGACCAATGCTTTCCAATCCTCTATGTAAAAGTAGTTGTTGCCCAAACACAGTGGCTCCTGCCCTCCACCCATTAACAAAAAATTATTCAGGCCAGGCACCACCAATACACCACTCAATAGCAGAAGCTAATTATTTCTAGCATTTTCTGTACCTTCACCGAGTAATAGAAAACCATTCAACCCCATAGCTCCTGCTCCTCCCTCAGTTTCAAAGGCTGTCCAGGTAGAAGCTTCCTTCCTCAGTACTACTGGTAAAGATAGAATGGGAAGGCCATTTGCACTGGGTGGTCAGGGCAAAAGGTCAGGGGCAACACCCTCTGTCATGCAGTTTTGGCATTTATTGTCATTCTCCTAACGATGCTGAGAACCAGGAGAGCACATTCTTTCCCAAAGGCTAAACCAGCTGAAATCTCACCTGAGCTCAAGTGAAAAGAGATAATTATACCATTACAAGGTCTCAGTAATGTCATTAGAACTACAGCCCACAAATTAGGTAAAAATTGGTAAGTAATTAACTACATAATTAATAAAATGACTTGGATATTTGAAAATCGCTCACTATGCCAAAAGTCAGAAAAATCACATTATTAAGAGAATACAATTAACTAATGCCAACACAAAGATGAAATTGATATTTGAATTATCTGATTATGATTTCAAAGCAACTATCACAAGTATGGTTCAGCAATCAATTATACATTTTTCTAAAACAAATAAAAATAAACCTCTTAAGCCCTGGCTGGTGGCACAGTGGATAAGGTGCTGGCCTGTGAAACCAAAGGTCACTGGTTTGACTCCCACCCAGCCAGGGCACATAATCAGGTTGCAAGCCAGGTCTCCAGCCAGGTCTGTAGCTGGAGGTAGGTGAAAGGCAACCATACATTGATATCTCTCTCCCTCTCTGCCTCTCTCCCTTCCCCCTCTCTAAAAATAATAAATAAAATCTTTTAAAAAAATAAACCTCTTAATAAAAAATAGTTTATTTAAAGAATAAATTGGTAACAACATAATTTTTAAATTATGAATAATACAATCATAAAAAATATCTTGTTGGATGGGTTCAATAGTAACATAGAGATGACACATGACTCGATGAACTTCATAACAGATCAATATAAATTACTTAATGTGAACAATAGAAAGAAAATATAATGACAATACAATAAATATAGCCTTGAGTCTTGTAGAACATAAGAACTAATATTTATTCATTGGGATTCCAGAAATAGATGAGAGAAAATGTAAAACTGAAAGAAGTATTTCAAGAAATAATAGCTACAGAGGGGAGCAAAAAGGGGATGGATGTAATACAACAACAATAAAATTAAAAAAAAAAAAAAAAAAAAGAAATAATAGCTAAAAAATTCCAAATTTGAGGAAGACATAATGCCACAGGTATAGCAATCTGATATTAAATTGAAAATTCTGGAAATAAAGTGTTTATTTTAACCTATTTTGACTATTGTATTAATATTTATATTATCCTATTTCATTTTGTCTTTACAACAATAAAATAGATACAGCTTCTGCCAAAATTCAAAATCCTAATAGACTTTTGAAGTAATTTCTTTTCTTTTTGTATTTAATTTTATTGGGTTGACATTGGTCAATACAATTATATACATTTCAAGTGCATGATACATCATCTGTGTGTTAGTGAGCCCACCATCCAAAGTCAAAAGTCAAATGTTCCTTCACCATATATTTGACCCCCTTTACCATACCCCTACCTTTTCTTCCAGCTGGTAACCACAGTGCTATTGTCTATGTCCATGAGTTTCATTGTTTTCTTTTCCTTATTTGTTAATTTGTTGCTTTCAGTTTTATATCCTACATATGAGTGAAATCATACAATTCACCCCTTTTCCTTTCACTTACCGTGATATTCTCAAGACTCATCCATGTTGTTGCAAATAACAATATTCCATCTTTTCTTATGACTATTATTTCATTAAACACTGTTTTAAAATGTACATTGTTTGGAGTAGTGTGATGAAATCATGTGCCTAACACTACATCACAATGCCTATGTCATTCACCTTATTTCATCTCATCATGTAGGCACTGTATCATCTCACATCCTCATAAGAAGTAGGGTGAATACAGTACAATAAGATGTTGAGTGAGAATCACATCTACATAACTGTTATTAGAGCATATTGTTATAATTTTTCTATTTTATTACTAGTTGTTAATCTTTTACTTTGGTAAATTTATAAATTGAACTTTATTATAGATGTGCATGTATAGGAAAAACCATAGTATATGTAGGGTTTGGTACTATCTGTAGTCTCAGGCATCCACTGGGCCTCTTAGAATGTATCCCCTGAAGATAAAAGAGAGTTAGTGTATAGGTCATAATTAAACTTCTGGATTAAATGCAAAAGAAAAGATTATTAAAAGTCACCAGAAAGAAGTGACATATTACTTGTAAGAACACATCAATATGTATAACAGAAGATTTCTCATCTGAAACCATGAAGAAGAATACAAGGCAGTAAAATAATTTAAAGCTGTTGAACAATAAGAAGAGCCAGCCAAAAATTATTTATTTATCAAAAATATCCTTCAGTAATAAAGGAGAAGTAAAGACATTATCAGAAGGACAAAAACTATAATAATTTGTCACCAGCAGACCTCCCTATGGCTAAAGAAAATTGTCAAATTCTAAAAGTAATGATAAGTAGGCTTATATGACAGAAATAAAATAAGAGCTAAGGAATAAATGACTAGAAGAGTAAATAAAACTATCATTCTCATAAGTTTATTAAATCACATTTGATAGTTGAAGCAGATAATAACATAATGTAGCATTTAATGTATATATGATATATTTAGAAAACTAAGAAATTCAGAGAAGAAAGGAAACAGTGCAAATAAGATTCAAACATTTACTGAAATGAGTATTATGTGTATGTGATATTATGTGTACATATTGTACCCCTAGAGGAGCCGCTAAAAAACTATACAAAGATATATGTTCAATAACACCATAAACAACAAAAAAACAAGATGAAATTCTGCAAAAATTTTAATACACCTCACGAACAAAGGAATAAAAAATAAACAAACCTGGTTATAAAATGTGAGACTTAAACCTATCAATTATTACTTTAAATATATTTTATGTACACCATGAAGAGGACAGATTAAAAGAATATATTCAGAGCACCACTCACAGTAGTTAATATAATGAATAGGCAAATGGTTACCCATTATATAGAAGAACTGAACCACATCATCAATCAATAGAATCTCAATGACATTTTTAAAATATTCTGGCTAACCACAGAATATACATACATATAATTTTCCCCAAGCACTCATGGGACATCAAGACAGATTATTTAAAGATTTAAGGCAATCATATGAGCTCAGTCAGAGAAACAACAGGAACATTTTAAAACACCTGAAAATTAAACAGTACACCAATAATGCATAAGTCAAAGAGCAATTTTCAGAGGCAATTTTATTATTTATTTATTTATTTTTAATTAAAAAATTATTTATTATTCTCAGAGAGAGGGGGAGGGAGAGAAGTAGAGAGAGAGACATCTATGTATAGTTGCCTTTCACCTGCCTCCAGCTATCGACCTGGCTGGAAACCTGGCTTGCAACCTCATTATGTGCCCTAGCTGGGGAATTGAACCAGCAACTTTTGGGTTCACAGGCC
Source organism: Noctilio leporinus (assembly GCA_004026585.1). Classification (NCBI taxonomy): domain Eukaryota; kingdom Metazoa; phylum Chordata; class Mammalia; order Chiroptera; family Noctilionidae; genus Noctilio; species Noctilio leporinus. The sequence continues at coordinate 8,331 of PVIW01016212.1, read as the reverse complement.
AGCACCTTATCCACTGTACCACCAGCCAGGGCAGAAGTAATTTTAAAGGTGCATAGAACTTAAAGTAAATGATAATAAAATATAAATTGTGTGGCATAAAGTTTAAATGGTTTTGACATAGAAGCTTATTGTACTAAATGCTTATATCATAAAAGAGGGAACATATCAAATTAAAACCTATGTATCTACTTTTAATAGAGGGGGGAATAAATCCACAGCAATCAGGAAGAAGAAAATATAAAAATAAGAGATAAAGTACATAACCTGTACCCATAACACAATATTTTATTCTGTGTAGACAGTTTATATAATACTAAAAATTAGACCTGACTGGTGGCTCAGTGGATAGGTGCCAGCCTGCGAACCTAAAGGTCTCTGATTTGACTCTTAGTCAGGGCACATAACCAGGTTGGTTGCAAGCCAAGTCTCCAGCCAGGTCCATAGCTGGAGGCAGGTGAAAAGCAACCATATATTGATGTTTCTCTCCCTTTCTTCCTCTCTCTCTGCCCTTCTCTCTAAAAAATAATGAATTAATTTTTTTAAATTAGAAAAATAAGCAAAACTTCATGTCTATTCCCAGAGAAGAAATAAAATATGTGACTTATTTTATAAACTGTTGATTCATTTTATTTTGATTAAATCTAGGAAAAGCAATGTTGAGTGTTTTGAAATTATTGCTATGGATTGATCTTTACATTGAAATTAAGTTTTGAATTGTACAACAAATATAGCACCTTCTAGAATAATGTATTTTAGAATTCTACCTACTAAACTAATTTTAAAGGAAAAGTAAATACTCCCAAAAATGTTTGCAGTATTATAGATTTTAGAAAAAACTTTCAAAATCAGTGCTGAATGGATTAAAAACTGGAAAGAGATCATAGAAGAGGGCTTTGAATAGAAAGCCAATCTCTGCCATTTTAATCAAATATTCATTTTTTTAATGTTTTTAAATTAGATTTAATAGTCTGACATTGGTTAAAATGATAGTTTTCAAGTGTACATTTTTGTGATACATCATCTGTACATTGCATTGTGTGCTCACTACCCAAAGTTTAATCATATTGTACAACACTCTGGTGGTTACCAGAAGGAGTGAGGCAGAGGCAGGTAGTAAGTGGTAAAATGGGACAAATATAAGGTGATAGAATATTAGCCAGATATTCTATCTCTTCAACTAGGGATATGAAACATTTTAAGTGTCTGAGAGAACCAAGGTGGCAGAGAAGTAAGTTGAACTACACCAATATCCTCCCAGGACCCATCTGGAAATACAACTTAATTGGGGAGAAATCATCCAGAATAACCAACTGGACATTAGCTGTAGAGAAGCCTTATAACCACAGACAGAAAAGAAGAGGCTGCTTCATCACAATGTGGAAACTTGAGATGGCTGCTGGGGTTCACGTGATCAGCAGCTGAAGGTATGGAGAAACATCTCAGCAGCTGGGGTTCCACCTGAGAAGATTGGGTTATAAACCCTGAGCTGGGTTTCCCAAGCTGGGAGTAAAACAACACCCAGCTGTAAGAAGCAAAAAGCCACCCAATTTAACAAACTTGAAAGACACAGCTAGAGACACAGTTCTTAAAAGAACCATGCATGAAATACATTGGCACCCACTTAACCTGGGCTCTAGTGAAGGGAGGTCAGAGGAGAGTTTGAGCAGGGACTTCGAGGGGAGAGATGAGGGAGTAGCCTGTCAAGTCCCAGTACTGACCTATCCCCCATACAGCAGGAAGGTCACTTTTCTCCAAGTGATGGTAGCCAGAAGAGAAGCCATAGCCCCACTCATTGGAATTAACCTGCCTTTCCAAGAGTTACCTAAACCTGACTGCTGATCACAGATTGATTGGATTAACAACTTCAGGATACAGATGAAAACAGTGGATCTCTAGTAGGTGCCAACCAGCTAATTAGGCCCAGACTGGGACATGAGCTGATGTCACCCCAGGCAGATCCAGGAAGTAAAGAAAAAGCACCTCTAAAATACAAAAAGTCATACCACAAAATCAGGAAGGCAAAGCAGACCAATCTAAGAGGCAAAACAAACCCAAACAAACAAACAAATAAAACTCAAGAAGAGTCACCTAAAATGGAGAGACAAAGAAACAACCCTCCATCAAAAACAAAACAAAACAAAACAAAACAAAACAAAACAAAACTGAATCCTCAAAAACAGTGCTAAATGAAATAGAGGCAAGTCAAACTATCAGACATGGGATTCAAAATAATGATGATAGAGAAGCTCAAGGAGTACAGGAATATCAAAGGAAACTATAATCAACTTCAGGTAAACAATGAATTCCAAAGAAGCTACAAGGAACCTACTGAGAACTACAAAAGCATTAAAAAGAATATAGAAATCATCAATAAGCACCAGGAGGAAATGAAGAATACAATTTCTGAACTGAAGAACACAGAAGAAAAATTCAAAAGCAAGCTAGAGGTACAGGATGGGATGAGCAACCTGGAGGTCAATATAGAAAAAATTCCCAGACAGTGCCACAAAATGAAAAAGGACTACAAAAGAATGAAGAGACCTTAAGGGAGCTGTAAGACAACATGAAACATAATAATATCCATATCATAGGGACACCAGAAGGAGAAAAAAAGAAGCAACAAATAGAAAACCTGTTTGAAATAGGATGATAGAAAACTTCCCTAACATGAAGAGCAAAATAATCATGCAAGTTCAGGAAGTATAGAGTCTCCAGGAAGGTGAACCCAAAGAGGCCCAATCCAAGACACATCATAATTAAAATGGCAAATTTCAGAGACAAAAAGAGAATCCTAAAAGCAGCAAGAGAGAAACAGCTAATAATTGTTTAAGGTTATCACCTAGTTTCTAAACAGAAAGACTATAAGCCAAAAGGGAATGGCAGAAAATATTCCAAGCACTGAAAAACAAAAGCCTGTAATCAAGACTACTTTACCCAGCAAGGCTCTCATTCAAAATGGAAGGTGAAATAAGGAGTTTCACAGGTAAAAGAAGGCTAAAAGACTACATCTCTACCAAGCCAGTATTCTAAGAGATATTAAAGAGTCCGTGTGAAGAACATAAAGAAATAGAGAGAGAAATGGAGAAGAACACAGGTACAAAGGGAAAATGGATAATGAATAAATACCTATCAATAATAACCTTAAATGTAAATGTATTAAGTGCACCAATCATAAGACATAGGGTATCTGAATGGATAAGAACCAACTTTAATTTAATGCTTTAAAATAATCTTGTTATAAATATAATTTCACCAAGTAATGTATAATTTTCTATTTTTATTGTATCTGCATTACTACAGGTTGAGGTTTCTTAAATTGGAATTATTTCCCAAGATAGGAAGATCAAGCTACTCACAATAACTCTTAGAAAAATTGAATGTAGTTAAGTAAAAATATGTGGATGTATATTACATAGACTATATACTATCTTTTTTACAAAAAAAGATAATTAATTGTTACAAAACATGAGCTTGTTGGTGGGTGTATAATATAAAGATTTTGTAAGCAATTTATTGGGCCCTGGTTGGTGGCACAGTGAATAAGGTGCCAGCCTGAAAACCGAAAGGTCGCTGGTTCAAGTCCCAGCCAGGGCACATAACCAGATTGCAAGCCAAGTCTCCAGCCATATCTGTAGCTGGAGGCAGGTGAAAGGCAACCATATATTGATGTCTTTTTTCCTCTCTGCCTCTCTACCTTCCCCTCTTACTAAAAGTAATAAATAAAACCTTAATAAATAAATAAATAAAATACCAATATGGGTGTGTTGAGAAATTAGTCAATCTTGACTGAAGAAAGATGGTGACAGAGTAGAAAACAGTGCTGATGGCTTTCTTGAGTACCACAGCAGCTAGAGGACACGATAGTGAGCACAAGATGACATAGGGTAGTAGAATGTATAAGAAAACATGACCCACATATATGCTGTCTTCAAGAGACCCATATCGGAATAAAATATGAACATAGATTGAGAGTGAAGGGTTGGAAAAATATATATCAAGCAAATGGACATAAAAAAAAAGCTGGAGTAGCAATACTTAATTCAGATGAAATAGATTTTTCAATGAAGGCCATAAAAAGGGATAAAGAAGGACATTTCATAATTCTTAAAGGAATGATTCATCAATAAGAAATTGAAGAAGTAATTGAAAATCTCCCAAAGCACAAGAGTCCCAACCAGATGGATACACAGGTGAGTTTTACCAAACATTAAAGAAGAAATAACTCCTATACTTCTCAACCTATACCAAAAAATACAGGAAAAGGGAAACTCCAAAACTACTTCTCTGAGGCCAATATTATTCTAATCCCAAAACCAGGTCAAGACACAACTAAGAAATAAATCTATAGGTCAATATATGTGATGAATATAGATGCTAAGATTCTCAACAAAATATTGGCCAACCAGATCCAGCACTACATTACAAAGATTATATACCATGATCAAGTGGGTTTCATCCAAGGGATGCAAGGATGGTACAACATTCATAAATCAATAAATGTAATACAACACATCAACAAATTGAAAGATGAAAACCATATGATCATATCAATAGACACTGAACAAGCTTTTGATAAAGTACAGGAACGATTTATGAGAAAAACTCTCAGGAAAATGGGAATAGAAGGAGCATACCTCAACATCATAAAGGCCATATATGAGAAACCTGAAGCCAACATCATACTTAACACAGAAAAACTAAAAGCTTTCCCCCTATGATCAGGAATGAGACAAGGCTGTCCACTTTCTGCACTTCTGTTCAACATCATCTTGGAAGTTCTAGCCATAGCCATCAGAGAAGAAAAAGAAATCAAAGGTATCCAAATTGGAAAGGAGGAAGTCAAACTGTCATTATTTGCAGATGATATGATAGTGTACATAAAAAACCCAATAGGCTTCACCAAAAACTTACTTGACCTAGCAAGCAAATTTAGAAAAATAGCTGGGAATAAAGTCAATATTCAGAGATCAAAAGCATTTTTGTATACCAATAATGAAACATCAGGAATAGAAGCAAGAAAACAAATCCCATTTACCATGCAACAAGAAAAATAAAGTACCTAGGAATCAACTTAACTAAGGAGGTAAAAGACCTGTACTCAGAAAACTACAGAACAATGAAGAAAGAAATCAAGGAAGACACAAATAAATGGAAGCATATACCATGTTTGTGGATAGCAAGAATTAACATCATTAAAATGTCCCTACTACCCAAAGCAATCTACATATTCAATGCAATCCCAATTAAAATACCAATGACAGACTTCACAGAAATAGAAAAAATACTTCAAAAATTTGTATGGAGCCTAAAACACCCAGGAATAGCCACATCAATCTTGAGAAAGAAGAACAAGGTAGGAGAAATCACAATACCAGACTTCAAACAATAGTACAAGACTACTGTCATCAAAACTATCTGGTACTGGCATAAAAATAGACATATAGATCAATGGAACAGAATAGAGAGTCCATAAATTAACCCAGATATCTATGGTCAACTAATATTTGACAAAGGGGGAAAGAGCATAAAATGGAGTAAAAACAGTCTCTTCAACAAGTGGTTTGGGAGAACTGGACAGCAACATGCAAAAAGATAAAGCTAGACCACCAACTTACAGCATACACAAGAATAAACTCAAGATGGATAAAGGATTTAAACATAAGCAGTGCTACCATAAAGGTTCTGGAGAAAAGGATAGGCAGTAATCTTTCTAATATCCTATGCAGAAATATGTTTACTGATACTTCACCAAGGGCAAAGGGAATACAATAACAAATCAACAAATGGGACTATATCAAATTGAAACGTGTCTGTTCAGCTAAGGAAAACACCATCAAAATTTAAAGGAAATCAACTGTATGGAAAAACATAATTGCCAATGAAACCTCAGACAAAGGTCTGATATACAAAATATATAAAAAAGTAATGCAACTCATCACCAGGGAGACATACAGCCCAATTAAAAAATGGACAAAGGATCTGAACAGACAATTCACTGAGGAAGATATACAAAGGGCCCAGAGGCATAAGAAAGAATGCTCAACATTACTAGTCATCAGAGAGATGCAAATTAAAACCACAATAAGATACCATCTCACAACTGTCAGAATGGCAATCATCAACAAATCAACAAACAAGTGTTTTTGAGGATGTGGGGCAAAGGGAACCATCCTGCCGTGTTGGTGGGAATGCAGGCTGGTGAAGCCACTGTGGAAAACTGTATGGAGTTTCCTCAAAAAACTGAAAATGGAACTGCCTTTTGATCCAGTGATTCCACTACTTGGACTATACCCAAATAATCTTGAAACACCAATTCATAAGAACCTATGTACCCCTATATTTGTAGCAGCACTATTTACAATAGCCAAGTGCTGGAAACAGCCTAAGTGCCCATCAGTGGATGATTGGATCAAAAAATTTTGGTACATTTACACAATGGAATACTACACGGCAGACTGAAAGAAGGAACTCCTAACCTTTGCAAAAACATGGATGGAACTGGAAAGTACTATGCTTAGTGAAATAAAAGAGTCAGTGAAGGACAAATACCATGTGATCTCACCCATTACAGCACAATAGTGAACAAAACTAACAGCAAGCCAAATAGAACCAGATATACGAATACAGTGAATAAGCCTTCAGTGGGTAGGGGGGAGGGTCGGGGGGGAAGGGAAGAGGAAGAGGCTAGGAAGGGGAGCAGTTTAGACATGAGCATAGTATGAACAAACCATGTACATGGACAACAGGTGGGATTGAATTGGGGGAGAATGGATTGTTGGGGAAGAGAACAGAGGGGAGGAAAAAGGAGACGGATGTAATACAACATCCATTTAATTTAAAATTAAATTAAAAAAAAAAAGAAAATAGTCAATCTTTATGTTAGAAGAAAGTGCTAAATGTGAATTCTAATTTGGGGTGGAAGTTACCAACTACTAAACTATATGATTCATGTACATGGTCAATATATATTATCAGATTAGCATTTAAATTCGATGAAATTCCTTTCAAATAGATAGTGGAAATAGACATTTCTAGCAATGAAGACCACCCTAACTGAGCATGCTTGTGGAAATGTATTAATGCTATATAGTAAACTTCATTACTCAAATGGAACATACCAACACAAAAAAAAGATGGTGACAGAGTAGAGAGCAGTGCTGATGGTGTTCTCCAGTACCACAGCAGCTAGAGGACAAAATAGGGAGCGTGAGATGTCTTCAAGACCCTAAGAATTGGAGCAGTCAGCATCTGGACACAGGGGAGCACAGCCCAGAGGCAGAAAAGACCAGCAGGTCAGTAGTTTTTGGTTATTCTGCTAAGAGCCCACAGGCCGAGAATACAACCAGACAGCTGAAATAAGGGACACACCAAGAACAGCAAGTGAAGAAAATCTGGGAGATGGCAACATTGAACTCCACAAATCTCCTATCACAGAAGGGTGCTCAAATAAGGCTAGGAAGCAAAGCTGGTTAACTCAAGGAAAGAACAAAAATAAATAAACAAACAAACAAATAAATAAATAAATAAAAAGCAAGAAGAGACACCCAAAATGGGGAAAAATGTATTAGTCCATCGCCAAAAGGAAAGGAAGAATCCCCAGATAGAACACAAAATGAAAGAGAGGCACCTGGAATATCATATAAGGAATTCAAAAGAATGATGACAGAGAAGCTCAGTGAGCTCAGCCACATCAAAGAAAACTGAAAACAACTCCAGGAGAAATACAAAGAACTCCAGGGACATTACAAAGAACTCCAGGGAAGTTACAAAGAACTCCAGGGAAGTTACAAGGAACTTACTGAGAACTACAACAGCATGAAAAAGGACATAGAAACTATCAATAAGAGCCAGGAGAAAATGAAGATTACAATTTCTGAATTGAAGAATACAGTAGAAGGAATCAACAGTAGGCTAGAGGAAGCAGAGGACCAGATCAGCGAGTTGGAGGATAATGTAGACAAATATTCCAAGACAGTACAAGAGAATAAAAAAAAGCCTGAATAAGACTGAAGAGGGGTTAAGAGACCTGCAGGACAACATGAAACATAACAACATCTGTATAATAGGGATACCAGAAGGAGAGAGAAACGAGGAATGGAAAACCGGTTCAAAAAAGTCATGATAGAAAATTCCCCTAACATGATGAGTGAAAACATTAATCCAGTTCAGGAAGCACAGAGGGTCCCAATGAGGATCAACCCAAACAGACCAACACCAAGGCACATTATTATTAAAATGGCAAATTTCAAAGACAAAGAGAGAATCCTAAAAGCATCAAGAGAGAAAAGACAAATAACATACAAAGGGGCTCCAATAAGGCTATCAAATGAT
>PVIW01016211.1:0-17370 GCA_004026585.1 Noctilio leporinus | reverse complement strand
TATATGAATACAAGGAATAGGCCTTCAATGGTCAGGGGAACAGGGTAGGGGGGAGGGAGAGGTAGAGGCAATGAAGGGGAGCAGCTTAGACAAGGACCTAGTATAAAGGAACCATGGACATGGACAACAGGTGGGTTTGACTTTGGGGGGAATGGGTGGGTGGGTTGGGGGGACAGAGGGGAGCAAAAAGGGGATGGATGTAATACAACAACAATAAAATTTAAAAAAATAACTAAATGGAAAAAAATATTCTTTCTAGAAAAGGTAAAAAAAAAAAAAAAGTTAAATGGGAACCAACTTCATGGGAAAACATATTTGCCATTGATACCTGAGACAAGGGTTTGATAGCCAAAATATATAAAGAACTTATGCAACTCAACACCAGGGAGACAGACAGCCCAATTAAAAAATGAGCAAAGGCAGCAGTGGATGATTGTGTCAAAAAACTTTGGTACATTTATAAAATGGAATACTACATAGCAGAAAGAAAGAAGGAACTCCTAACCTTTGCAAAAACATGGATGGAACTGGGAAGTATTATGCTTAGTGAAATAAGCCAGTCAGTGAATGACAAATACCCTATGATCTCACCCATTACAGGATAATAATGAACAAAACAAGCAACAAGCAAAACAGAACCAGATATATGAATATAGTGAATAGGCCTTTAGTGGGCAGGGGAAAAAGGGGCAGGGGGAGGGGGGAGGAAGAGGCAAAGAAGGGGAGCAGTTTAGACAAGAACCTAGTATGGAAGAACCATGAACATGGACAACAGTGGGATTCACTTTGTAGAGGAGTGGGTGGGTGGGGAAGGGGACAGAGGGGAGTAAAAAGGAGATGGATGTAATACAACAACAATAAAATTAAATTTTAATAAATGGGCAAAGGACCTGAATAGGCAACTCTCTGAGGAGGACATACAAAGGATCCAATTTAAAACCACAATAAAGGAACCATGGACATGGACAACAGGTGGGATTGACTTTGGGGGGAATGGGTGGGTGGGGAGGGGGACAGAGGGAAGCAAAAAGGGGATGGATGTAATACAACAACAATAAAATTAAAAAAAACAAAACAAACAAACAAAAAAACCACAATAAGATACTACCTCACTACCTGTAAGAATGGCATTCATTAACAACTCAACAAACATGTGTTGGGGAGGATGTGGGGAAAAGGGAACCCTGGTGCACTGTTGGTGGGAATACAGGCTGATGCAGCCACTATGGAAAACAGTATGGAGTTTCCTTAAAAAAGCTAAAAATAGAACCGCCTTTTGATCCAGCAATTCCACTAACTAGGATTATATCCAAAGAACCCTGAAACACCAATTCATAAGAACCTATGTACCCCTATGTTCATAGCAGTACTATTTACAATAGCCAAGTGTTGGAAACAGCCTAAGGGCCCATCAGTGGATGATTGGATCAAAAAACTTTGGTATATTTACACAATGGAATACTACACAGCAGAAAAAAAGAAAGAAGTCCTAACTTTAGCAACGAAATGGATGGAACTGGAAAGGATTATGCTTAGTGAAATAAGCCAGTCAGTGGAAGCCAAATACCATATGATCTCACCCATTACAGGACAATAATGGACAAAACAAACAAACAAGCAAAACAAAACCAGATACATGAATACAATGAATAGACCTTCAATGGGCAGTGGGGAGGGGGGCAGGAGGAGGAGGAGGCAAAGAAGGGAAGCAGTTTAGTTAAGGAACTGGTATGGAAGAACCAAGGACATGGACAACAAGTGGCATTGACTCTGTTGCGGGGAGTGGGTGGGTGGGGAAGGGGACAGATGGGAGGAAAAAGGGGATGGATGTGATACAATAACAATAAAATTAAAATTAAAAAATAAATTAAAACTGTAAAAAAATATTTTTTTACATTTATACCATTTTTTCCCTACTATTCTCCCCTGCCCCACACTCCCTATTCCTTCTGCCATAGTCAGTCCCACATGCTGTCCATGTCCATGCTAACTCCCTGACTAAATTGTTCCCCTCTTTCTCCGCTCCCCATCCCTATGCATACTGAAATTTGTTCCTTGTTTTCATACCTCTTTCTCTATTTTGCTTGTTTAGTTGTTTTGTTCATTAGTCTGCTGTATTGGGTGAGATCAGATGGTATTTGTCTTTCACTGACTGGCTTATTTCACTAAGCATAATTCTCTCTAGTTTCATCTATGTTGTCACAAAAGGTAGGAGTTTCTTCTTTCATTCTGCTGTGTAGTACTCCATTGTGTAAAAGTACCAAAGTTTTTTTTGATACATTCATCCACTGATGGGCCCTTAGGCTGTTTCCAACACTTGGATATTGTAAATAGGGGTTCTATGAACATAGAGGTGCATAAGCTGTTCTGAATTGGTGTTTCAGGGTTCTTCAGGTATAATTTTAGCAGCAGGATTTTTGGGTCAAAGGCAGTTCCACTTTCAGTTTTGTTTTTTGTTTTTTGTTTTTTTTTTTTGAGGCAATTTTATACTGTTTTCCATAGTGGCTGTATCAGTCTGCATTCCCACCAACAATGCACCAGGGTTCCCTTTTCATCATATCCTTGCCATCACTTGTTGTTTGTTGATTTGTTAATGATGACCATTCTGACAAGTGTGAGGTGGTATCACATTGTGTTCATAATTTGCATTTCTCTGATGGCTAGTGATAATGTGCATTCTTTCATATGCCTTTGGGCCCTTTGTATGTTCTCCTCAGAGAGTTGTCTATTCAAGCCCTTCATCCACATTTTAAGTGGGCTGTCTGTCTCCTTGGTGTTGAGTTGTATAAGTTCTTTACATATTTTGGAGATCAAACCCTTGTCTGAGGTATCATTGGTAAATATGTTTTCCCATACAGTTTGTTCTCTTTTAATTTTGCTGATGTTTTCTTCAGCTGAGCAGAAGCTTTTCAGTTTGATGTAATCCCATTTGTATTTGTTCCTTTATTTCCTTTGCCCTTTGAGAAGTATCAGTGAAAATATTTCTGTGTAGGATATCTCAAGTTTCATTGCTTATGTTTTCCTCTAGGACTTTAATGATGTCACAGCTTAAAAGTTTAAGCTGTTATGTTTAAGTTCTTTATTCATCTTGAGTTTTGTGTGGTTTATTATGTAAGTTTGTGGTATAGCTTTATATTTTTGCATGCCCCTCTCCAGTTTTCCCAACACCACTTGTTGAAGAGGCTATTTTCACTCCATTTTATGCCCCTTTCCCCTTGTCAAATATTAATTGACCATAGAGTCCTGGGTTTATTTCTGGGCTCTTTATGCTGTTCCAGTGATCTATATGTCTATTCTTATGCCAGTATCAGACTGTTTTGATGGCCATGGCCTTGTAGTATAGTTGGTATCCAGTATTATGATCCCTCCTACTTTGTTCTTCTTTGTCAATATTGATGTGATATTTGTGGTCATTTTGGGCTCCATATAACTTTTCAAAATATTTCTTCTATGACTGTGAAATATGTCATTGGTATATTAATAAGGATTGCATTGAATCTCTAAGTTGCTTTGGGTAATATAGATATTTAAATGATGTTAATTCTTCCCATCCATGAACATGGTATAAGCTTCCATTTATTTGTATCTTCCTTAATTTCTTTCTTCAGTGTTCTGGAGTCTTCTAAGTATAGGTCTTTTACTTCCCTGGTTAAGTTTATTCCTAAGTACTTTATTTCTCTTGTTGCTATAATAAGTGGGATTTGTTCTCTAGCTTCTATCTCTGCTGCTTCATTGTTGATATACAAAAATGCCTTTGATTTTTGGATATTGACTTTATATCCAGCTCCTTTGCTAAATTTGCCTACTATGTCAAGTGGTTTTTTTGGTGGAGTCTTTTGGGTTTTCTATGTACACTATCCTGTCACCTGTCAAAAATTACAGTTTTACTTCTTTGTTTCCAATTTGGATGCTTTTAATTCATTTTTCTTGTCTGATAGCTATAGCTAGAACTTCCAAAGTGATGTTGAATAGAAGTAGAGATAGTGGACAGCCTTGTCTTGTTCCTGATCTTAGGAGGAAAGCTAAGTTAGTTTTTGCTCATTGAATTTGATGTTGGCTGCAGGTTTCTCATATATGACCTTTATTATGTTGAGGTATATTCCCTCTATTCCCATTTTGCTGAGCATTTTTAAAAAATAAATTGATGCTATACTTTATCAACTGCTATTTCAGCACCTGTTGATATGATTATGATTTTTAATATTTTATTTTGTTTATGTGGTATATTATGTTTATTGATTTGCGAATGTTGTATCATCCTTGCATCCCTGGGATGAATCCCACTTGATCATGGTGTATGATATTTTTAATGTATTGGTGGATCCAGTTGGCCAATGTATTATTTAAAGATTTTATTATCTTTTTTTTAGAGAGAGGGGAAAGGAGGGAGGAAAAGAGGGAGAGAAAAATCAATGTATGGTTGCCTTTCACCTGCCTCCAGATACGGAGCTGGCTGGAGACCTGGCTTACAACCTGGTTATGTGCTCTGGCTGGAAATCGAACCAGTGACCTTTGGGTTCTCAGGCTAGTGCCTGTTCGCTGAGCCACCAGCCAGGGCTCAATGCACTTGGCCAATATTTTGTTGAGAATTTTAGCATCTGTGTTCATTAAAAAAAAAAAAAAAAAGTGTGTGTGTGTGTATATATATATATAACAAAAATTGGGATCTAACTGTTGAAAATGTCCCTTCCCACAGTATCAATAACTAATGAGCTAAGATTTATATAGATGAGTTGGGGGTAATATGGAGGAGAGTATGGACCAGGCTAACACAGGGGAAAAAATTGCACTTAAATTGAAAACTGGAAAAGGCTAGAGGAAATCAAGATAGATTAGGGGAGGAGAGTGATAAAATTTGATATTTGAGATGCAAAAGTATTGATTACCTAGGTATGTATTTGAAGAAATGTATTAATATCCAATTTGTCCACCTACCCAGTAAAGTTAATACAGGTGGGGTACAACTATGGGTATTATAAGAACTGGCTAAATTATTTGAGGTAGCTACTGACTATTACCAATAGTTTTGAGAGGTTGGAGTGTGGACGTAGTGAGAGGGCAGAATGTAACCATGTCATTGCTGGGGTAAATAGAATTGAAATCTAAGATAAGAGGCAAAAGGGAGAAGGTAAAATGGGGTAAGAAGGCTGGGACAGTATATGAGGTTTGAAAGTTATGCAAGAGAGAGTTTTGCACCTATTGGCCCTATAAACTAGGTAGCTCCTAGTATCTAGAGAAAAAGCTTTTCAGAGCTGTTTCTTCTTTCCCCTGTGGAAATATTCTCAGCAGGAAACTGCTGCATTTAGCCCCCATCTGTTGTCTTGGTGTCAGGTTCTCCTCTCAGAGCAGCTCTCAGGTCTGAGACCCTAGCTGGGTTGAGTCCCTCCTCCTATTCACCCTGTGGGCTAGGCTTTTGTTTAACAGAGCTGCTGTGCCCTTACTCAGCAGGCAAGTGCTGGGCCCCTTCCAAGTGTAGGGTCTTGCCTCAGCTCTCCTTTTAAATGTGTCTCTATGTGGTTTTCTTTTCTTTTTCTTTTTCTTTTTTTAATTTTTTAAAATTTAATTTTATTGTTGTATTACATCCATCCCATTTCCCTTTCCTTCTCCCCCTTTCCCCACCCACTTACTTCTACCCAAAGTCAATCCCACTTGTTGCCCATCTCCATGGCTCTTCCATGCTAATTCCCTGTCTATGTGGTTTTCATCCTAGTACCTGAGCCTGTGTGCCCTATTTTCTTGGGTTACCCTCTCCCCAAAAATTGCACAGTTTCTCAGAGTCAGGTCTGGGCTCCATTTTCCCAAGCCTCCAAATGTTTCATACAAAGTTTCTTGTTGGATCTTTCCCAGGTAATGGGGTGCCAGGGAGAGCCCTGTGGTGATTCAGCAACACCCAGCAATGTGGGGAGGCCCTCTCTGCTTCCTCCAGCAATCTTCTATCTAGTGCGGGCAGTTTTCATGACCCATGCATCTTTCTCTGCGTTGGTGATTTTGTTCCTGAGCATATGCATAGAGGTCTCTACTCTGCACAGCCAGCCACAGTGCTAGGCTGGGAAGCCATCCAAGGTCCCAGTTAGGGAGGGGCAGCTACCAGCCTTGGCTTAGAGAGCACTAGCTGCTGGCCCCCAGGAGCCCTACCTGCACCATTTTTTGTTTGTCTTATTTTTTGTTTTCTGTTGTTGTTTTTGTGTGTGTGTGTGTGTGTGTGTGCATGTGTGATCCTGCTTTAGTCCCAGAGTTTTCTTATGCTCAGATCCTGCATCAGTGTTCCCACTCATCTACCACCTCTCTCCTTCAGTTTTTGTTCTGTATTCTCACTCCAAGTCTAGGTGGAAGGAAGTGGAGCTAACTGCTGCTAGCTCTTCTGCCATCATCTTAGAAATCCTTCAATTTAATATTTTCTGTTTTCATTTTCATTCATTTCAAAATATGTATGATAAAAGATTTGAATTCATAATATATAAAGAATTCTTATAACTCAATCCTAATAAGACACACAACTCAATGAAAATTTGAGCAAAGAACTTAAATATAAGATGTAAGATGGCTAATAAGAATTTTAAAAGGTGCTCAACATCATTCTTTATTAAGGAAATGCACATTAAGACCACAGTGACACCATCTGACATATGCTAGGATGGCCACAAACAAAATGATAGACAATAACAAGAGCTGCAAGGATTTGGAGAAATTTGAACCTTCATACACTGCTGGCAGGAATGTAAAGTGATACAGTTACTTCAGAACACAGTTTGGCAGTTTCTTAAAAAGTTAAATATAAATTTCCACACAGTAGTCATACTCCTTGGACATGAGAATACGTGTCTACACAAAGACTTGTGTAGCATTATTTATAAAAGCAAAAAGTGGAAACTATCCAAATGTCCATCAACTATTAAGTGAATAGAGAATATCTGGTATATTAGTATAGGAAGAAAGGAAGGACTATTACATTGGTGAACCTCCAAAAATTATGTAAAACTTAAAGATAAGCCAGATATAAAAGATTATATATTGGGGAAGAAAAAGATGGTGGCAAAGGAGGTGGAAGTTACACTCACCTACCTCCTCCTAGGCACAAATTGAAATTACAAGTAAATTATAAAACTGATCAACTTGATTTTGCAACTGAATACTAGCTGAACAGAGGTCTTATAACAAAGGATTTACAGAAGAAGCCACATTGATACTGGTATGAGGGCTGGCCCCAAACCCAAGTGCAGTGGTGGGGAACCCAGAGGGATATCTCAGCTACCAAAGCTCCCCTGTGTTCTCCAGCCCAACCAACAGAGCCTAGAGGAGGTGCCCACATAACATCTGGTTATAAAAATCAACAGGGATTCTGTCTGCCAGGGAGAGGTGGGTCTCTACTAGAGACCCAGGCACCCTCTTAAAGGACCAACACACAAAATCTCATTCACAGCCATTCACCCTGGACTCCAGCAGAGGGAAGGTAGCTGCTCTGAGTAGAACAGAGTTTTACAAAGAAGGATTGGGTTGTGTGGCTCTGGGAAGACAGTCCCTCTCCCACACTGCCTATGGATACCATATTTCCTGGGTTGAGCACTGCCCTCCAAACTACATTGACCTGAGAGGACTACACAAGCCCAATCTTTCCAACCCCCGCTGTTACCCAACTTGATAGAATTCATGCCCAGTGGAGGAGTGTGCTGCCTGAGACTGTGGTATGGACTTTCTTGAAGACATCTTGAAACAAACTCAGAGATGGAGTTGTGTGACTCTGGGGCAGAGACCATTTCCCCTTCCCCATATAGTGCAACAGAGCAATGAAGCTGTGCAGAGTACCTTACCTCCCCTCTACCCTGCCAACAGAAGTAACTGAGTCAAATACCCCCAGAAGTGCCCTACCCTCTTCTGGGCAGAGGAGATCCACTAAATTCACTAAGGGAAAACCATTAGCTTCATCCTCCTAACTCCTAGCAGTCCTACCTACTGAGGTTGTACTCCCAATGTAGTCAGCAGATTGTGGCCAGACTGATCCTCAGGTGTAGAAGATTTTCCAGTAGGTCTGGGAAGACTCTCAGAAATACTAAGTAGTGTGGCTGCTGGGCGGGGCCAACTTTCCCACATCCCAGACCATCACCACTTTCCTTTGTAGAGCCCTCCTTTTGCAAGGTCAAATCTTTGTCTGTTTGAACCTGATGAACTGTGCTGGCCTCACTTTGATGAATTCCTGAGACTCTGCCCCATCACAAAGTTCCACAAACTCACAGTGGGTGGCAGCTGACATTGGTATACACTGAGACTGTTGCTGAGTATCCTTAAACCATGCACTGGTGCTGAATTTGAATCTGTATCAATATGGTCAACACCACTTTACCTTACCTTCTGACTCACTAGAGCCTCCCTCACATAACTCTTGTACAGCAAAAGACTCTTTCAGTGCCTGAGCCTAACAGGCAGCTAATAGGTGCTATGGATCTCACAGAAACTTGGCCCTTTTGCTGACCTGTCCCTGATCTCAGTGCTGGTGGAAACCAGTCTTGTGTGCAGTTAGGCCCCTCCAAACACACTGAGAGGCAGCCACAAACTATGGGTTGCTTTAGAGCTCCAAATAGGTGGCCCAGGACTAGTCACAGGGAGTACCTCACAGCAACCAGCACCATCACTTCCCAAGGGACTCCAGAACACACAACCAAGTGTTTTAGACCATATCAGAGAATGACCTAATTAGTTCCACAAGTGGCACACTTTGACAAAGAGAGATCTCAGCAGACATCAGCACCTGTTGGGGCAAATTTAGCTTTGTGGACCCAGCTCCTACACAGCAGCTTATACATTGTCAATTCTCATAGACAGCCAAAACAGCACTAGACCAGATGCTTTAATCGATATATTACACATCATTTAACCCTAAAGCAGCAGAATATACATTTCTCAAGTGCACATGGAACATTTCCTAGGATAGACCATGTGTTAGGACACAAAACAAGTCTAAATTTTAAGAGATTGAACTCATATCAAGCATCTACTCTGACCACAATGGTATAAAACTAGAAATCAATTACAAAAAGAAAAAAAAAAAAAAAAAACTCTGAAAAACACATAAACACATTAAGGCTAAATAACATATTACTAAATATTGAGTGGGTTCACAATGAGATTATGAAAGAAATCAGCAGTTACCTTGAGAAAAATGAAAATAAACACAAGTCAAAATCTATGGGACACAGCCAAAGAAGCCCTAAGAAAGAAATTCACAGAATTACAAATCTACCTCAAGAAGCAAAAACATGCCAAATAAACAACCTAACCCTACATTTTAAACAACTAGAAAAATATAACAAACAAAAACCAAAATGAGTAGAAGGAAGGAAATAATAAAGATTAGTGAGGAAATAAATGACATAGAAACCACAAAAATAAATCATTAGTGAAACTAAGAGCTGGTTCATTGAAAAGATAACAAAATTGACTAACTTTTAATGAGACCCAAAAAAGAAAAAATGAGAGAAGACCTAAGTTAAAAAAAAAAATTAAAGAGAAGTGACAACTGAAACCACTGATACAAAGGGTTGCTCAAAACAGAACTACCTAAGACACAGAGGCAAATACAGAAAGCTGTCAAGCTGAAGAGACAGAGAAGTATAGCTCCAAAGAGGATGAAGATCAAGGTGCCAGTGGGAGATCTGAGTGATGAAGAGATAACCAACCTAACAGAATCAGAATTCAAAACACTGGTGATTAAGATGCTCACAGACATGACAGATATGCTTAAATATAGCAAATGCAGAAAGGAAGAAGTGAAGGCTAAGCTATATGAAATGAAGAAAAATCTACATGAGACCAAGAGTTCAAATCAATAATTTGGAATATGAGGAAGAAATTAACAGTACAGGAGGAAACAAGAATTTTTAAAAATGAGGCAAAGCTTAGAAACCTCTGGGACAGCTTTAAACATGCCACTATCCAAAGCAGAGGGGTGCCAGAAAGAGAAGAAGAAGAGCAAGAAATTGAAAACTTATGTGAAAAAATAATGAAGGATAACTTCTCTAATTTGGTGAAAGAAATAGACATACAAGTCCAGGAAGCACAGAGAGCCCCAGAAAAGCTAGATCCAAATCAAACCATGCCAAGACACATCTTAATTAAAATGCCAAAGGTTGAAGATAAAGAGAGGATCTTAAAAGCAACAAGAGAGAAAAGAGAGAGTTATCTACGAAGGGGTTTCTCAAAAGAAACTTTGCAGGCAAGAAGAGCCTGGCAAGAAGTATTCAAAGCAATAAAAAGCAAAGACCTACATTATTCTATCTATATATTATAGATTATATATAATTATATATATATTAATCTCTCTATATATAATATATAATATATTATATATAATTATATATATATTAATCTATATATATATTATATATAGATTATTCTATCCAGCAAAGCTATCATATAGAATGGAAGGGCAGATAAAGTGCTTCCCAGACAATAATAAGTTAAAGGAGTTCTTCATTACCAAGCCATTATTATATGAAATGTTAAAAGGAATTGTTTAAGAAAAAGAAGTTCAAAACTACGAACATTAAGACAACAAACTTACAACTATCAACAACAGAATCTAAAAAATAAAAACAAAAACTAAGCAGACAACCAGAGAGAGAAAAGAATCAAAGATATGGGGAACATTTGGAGGGGTGTCAGCTGGGACAGGGAAGGGTAAGGAGGAGGGACAGGTGCAAAAATTAAGAAGCATAGTTGGTGGGTGCAGAATAGACAGGGAGATGTTAAGAATAGTACAGGAAAAGGTAAAGCCAAAGAGCTCACATGCATGACCCATGGACATGAACTAAGGGGATGGGGTTGCTGAAGGGAAGGCGCTGCTGAGCAGAGAGGAGCAAAGGGAAAAGAAATTGGGACAACTATAACAGTATAATCAATAAAAATATTATGAACAACTACATGCCAACAAATTTGACAATCTGGATGAAATTGATAAACTTCTAGAAACATACCATCTTCAGTAGCTAAATCAGGAAGAATCAGAAATATGAACAGACCAATTACACCTAATGATATAGAAGCAGTAAATAAAACAGCACTAGCAAACAAAATTCCTGGACCAGGTGGCTTTCCAGGTAAATTTTACTAAACATTCAAAGAATTAGTACCTTTCTCAACCTATTACAAAAAATTCAAGTGTAGAGAATACTCCCAAACTCTTTTTGTGAGGCCAGCATTATCCTGATTCCAAAATCAGATAAAAACACTAAAAAGAAATAAACTATAGGCCAACATTCCTCATGAACATAGATGCAAAAACCCTCAACAAAGTATTAGCAAACTGAATCCAGTAACATGTTAAAAAGATCATATACCATAATCAAGTGGGATTTATTCCTGGGATTCAAGATTGAACAATACCCACAAATCAATTAATGTGACCCTGCTACATAAACAAAATAAAGGATAAAAATCATATAATCACTCCTTTAGATGCAGCTCTCATTTATGATAAACATTCTCAACAATGTGGGAATAGAGGGTACACACAACATTTTAAAGGTCATATATAAGAAACCCACAGTTAACCATATTCAGCTGGGAGGAATTAAAAACATTTTCCTTAATATCAGAAATAAGACAATATGTCCACGTTTACCTGTCTTATTCAGTATAGTACTAGAAGTTCTAGCCACAGCAATAAAACAAAAAGAAGAAATAAAAGGCATCCAAATTGGTAAGGAAGAAGTAATACTGTTGTTATTTGCAGATGATATGGTACTATGTAGAGAACCCTAAACTACTAAAAACTACTAGAACAAATAAATGAATTCAGTAATATAGCTGGATACAAAACTAATATTTAAAAATTGGTTATATTTTTATATACCAATAATGAATTATCAAAAAGGAAATTTAAGAAAACAGTCTAATTTTCAATTCCATTGAAAAATAAAATACTTAGGAATAAATTTAACTGCAGATGTAAAAGACCTGTGCTTGGAACATTTTATGGCACTGAAAAAAGAATCAAAGAAGATACAAATAAGTGGAAGCATATAACATGTTAATGGATAGGAAAAATTAGCATCACTAACATGTCCATACTACCCAAAGCAATCTACAGAATCAATGCAATTCCTGTCAAAATACCAAGGAG
The DNA here is from genome assembly GCA_004026585.1 of Noctilio leporinus. NCBI lineage: Eukaryota > Metazoa > Chordata > Mammalia > Chiroptera > Noctilionidae > Noctilio > Noctilio leporinus. The sequence goes on along the minus strand of PVIW01016211.1, from coordinate 5,255 downwards.
TATTTTGCAGAACTAGAACAAACAATTCCAAAATTTATGTGGACATACACACACACACACAGAGTAGCCTCAGCAATCTTCAGAAAGAAGAACAAAGTTGGAGGTATCATGCTACTTGATATCAAACTATTCTACAAGGACATAATAATCAAAAACAGCATGATACTGGCATAAAAACAGACATATAGATCAGTGCAACAGAATATAGAGCTCAGGAATAAATCCATGCTTATATGGTCAGTTAATACTTGGCAAAGGAGGCAAGAACATAGAAAGGTGTATGATGATCTATTCAATAAACAGTCTTGGGGAAAATGGACAGATACATGCAAAAAAATACAAATAAAACTAGACCAACTTCTTACACCATATTTAAGAATAAACTAAAAATGAATTGAAGAATTAAATGCAAGACTTGAAACGATAAAAATCCTAGAAAAAAACCTAGGCAGTAAAATCTCGAACATTTCTCATAGCAATAGTTTTTTCTAATATATTTTACAGAGCAAGGGAAATAATAATAAAAGAAACAAATAGAACTTCAGCAAACTAACAAGCTTTTGCACAGTAAAGGAACCTGTCAGCAAAACATAAAAACAGCCTACTAAATGGGAGAGTATATTTGCCAATAATATATCTGATAAATGGTTAACATCCAAAATTTATAAAGAACTTGTATGACTTGATTAAAAGGTAAGCAAAGGACTTGAACAGACACTTCTCCAAAGAAGAAATACAGATGGTCGATAGACATATAAAAAGATGCTCAACATCACAAATTATCAGAAAAATTCAAATTAAAACTACAATGAGATTAAAATCAGACCTGTCAGAATAGCCATCATTATTAAAACCACAAATGACAAGTATTGGCAATGATGTAGAGAAAAAGGAAGTGTTGCGTATTGTTGGTAGGACTGCAGATTGGTACAGCCACTGTGCAAAACAGTGTGGTGTTTCCTCAAAAATTTAAAATGAATCTGCCGTATACCCTGACCATTATGGCTCAGTTGGTTGGGCATCATCTTATAAAATGAAAGGTTGATAGTTTGATTTCTGGTCCAGGTACATGCCTGGGTTGCAGTTGTGGTCACTAGCCCAGGTGCATATGACAGACAATCAGTCATAGTTCCTCTCTCACATGGATGTTTCTCTCCCTCTCTTTCTTTCTCTAAAAATAAATAAATAAAATATTTGAAAAATGTATCTGCCTTATGACACTTTGATTCCACTTCTGGGAAATTTATTCAAAGAAATAAAAAACACTAATTGGAAAGAATATATGCACGCGTACCCTATTATCCTATTTCATTGCAGTGTTTTCCATAATAGTCAAGATTTGGAAGCAGCCATAATGACCATCAATAAACAAGTGTATAAAAAAGTGTTGAAGGAATGTAAAGATAGCGACAGAGTAGAGAGCAGTGCTGATGGTGTTCTCGAGTACCAGAGCAGCTAGAAGACAAGATAGGGAGTGCGAGACATCTTCAGGTCCCTAAGAATTGGAGCAGTCAGCATCTGGACACAGCAGGGAACAGCTCAGAGGCAGCGGAGACCAGCAGGAGAGTAGCCCTCAGGTCCAGCCTCCATCTGGACCAATAAGGGATTATTAAGGGTGAGCAGCCATCTAAACCCTTTCTTCTTATTATTATTATTGTTTTTATTAAATTTTTCCCTCTGCAAAAAGCCCACAGGTCCAGAATACAACCAAACAGCATAAATAAAGGACACATCAAGAACAGCAAGTGGAGAAAATCTGGGAGATGGCAACATTGAACTCCACAATCCTCCTATCACAGAAGGGTGATCAACTAAGGCAAGAAAGCAAAGCAGGTTAACCCAAGGAAAAAACAAAAAATAAAAAAATAAAAAGCAAACAAGAACAGACACCCAAAATGGGGAAAAATAGAATCAGTCCATCACCAAAAGGAAAGGAAGAATCCCCAGAAAGAACACAAAATGAAACAGATGCACCTGGAATATCAGATAAGGAATTCAAAAGAATGATGATAGAGAAGCTCAGTGAGCTCAGCCACATCAAAAAAAAACTATAAACAACTCCAGGAGCACTACAGAGAACTCCAGGAAAGTTACAGGGAACTTACTGAGAGCTACAACAGCATGAAAAAGAACATAGAAACTATCAATAAGTGCCAGGAGGAAATGAAGAACACAATTTCTGAATTGAAGAATACAGTAGAAGGAATCAACAGTAGGCTAGAGGAAGCAGAGGACTGGATCAGCGAGTTGGAGGATAACGTAGACAACTACTCCAAGACAGTGCAAGAGAATAAAAAACGGCTGAATAAGACTGAAGAGGGTTTAAAAGAGCTGCAGGACAACATGAAACGTAACAACATCCGTATCATAGGGATACCAGAAGGAGAAGAGAAACAAGGACTGGAAAACCTGTTCAAAAAAGTCATGATAGAAAATTTTCCTAACATGATGAGTGAAAACATTAATCAAGTTCAGGAAGCACAGAGGGTCCCAATGAGGATCAATCCAAACAGACCAACACCAAGGGACATTATTATCAAAATGGCTAATTTCAAAGACAAAGAGAGAATCCTAAAAGCATGAAGAGAGAAAAGACAAATAACATATAAAGGGGCTCCAATAAGGCTATCAAATGATTATTCAACAGAAACAATTCAAGCCAGAAGGGAATGGCAAAAAGTATTTCAAGTAATGGTAAACAAGGCCTGCAACCAAGAATATTCTACCCAGTAAGGCTGTCATTCAAGATAGAAGGAGAAATAAGGAGCTTCCCAGACAAAAAAAGACTAAAGAATACATCTCTACCAAACCAGCATTGCAAGAAATGCTAAAGGGTCTGCATAAAAGCATGTTATTCAGTCTCCATGAGTTAGAGAATTTTTGTTTTTTTTTTCCCTTGAGTTTGGTTTCTAATTTCAAGCCATTGTGATCTGAGAAGATCCTTTGTATGATCAAGTGGGCTTCATCCCAGGGATGCAAGGATGGTTCAACATTCGTAAATCAAAAAATGTAATACACCACATCAACAAATTGAAAGATAAAAACCACATGATCATATCAATAGATTCTGAAAAAGCATTTGATAAAGTACAGCAACAGTTATTATAAAAACCCTCAGCAAAATGGGAATAGAGGGAGCATACCTCAACATCATAAAGGCCATCTATGAGAAACCTGAAGCCAACATCATACTTAATGGACAAAAACTGAAAGCTTTCCCCCTAAGATCAGGAACAAGACAAGGCTGTCTACTTTCTCCATTTCTATTCAACATTATCTTGGAAGTTCTAGCTGTAGCCATCAAAGAAGAAAAAGGAATCAAAGGTATGCAAATTGGAAAAAAGCAAGTCAAACTGTCATTATTTGCAGATGATATGATAGTGTACATACAAAACCCAATAGACTCCGCCAAAAACTTACTCAACCTAATAAGCAAATTTAGCAAAATAGCTGGGTATAAAGTCAATATCCAGGAATCAAAACCATTTTTGTATACCAATAATGAAACAACAGAAATAGAAGTGAAAAAACAAATCCCATTTACCATCGCAACAAGAAAAAATAAAGTACCTAGAAATCAACTTAACTAAGGAGGTAAAAGACCTGTACTCAGAAAACTACAGGACAATGAAGAAAGAAATCAAGGAAGACACAAATAAATGGAAGCATATACCATGTTCATAGATGGGAAGAATTTACATCATTAAAATGTCCATACTACCCAAAGCCATCTACATCTTTAATGCAATCCCAATGAAAATACCAATGACAGACTTCACACAAATAGAAAAATACTTCAAAAATTTGTATGGAGCCAAAAATGCCCACAAATAGCCACCACAATCTTGAGAAAGAAGAACAAGGTAGGAGGAATCACAATACCAAACTTCAAACAATACTACAAGGCTACTGTCATCAAAACAGCATGGTACTGGCATAAAAATAGACATATAGATCAATGGAACAGAATAGAGAGCCCAGAAATTAACCCAGGACTCTATGGTCAACTCATATTTGACAAAGGGGGAAGGAGCATCAAATGGAGTAAAAACAGTCTCTTCAACAAATGGTGTTGGGAGAACTGCACAGCAACATGCAAAAGATAAAACTAGACCACCAACTTACACCATACACCAGAATAAACTCAAGATGGATAAAGGATTTAAACATAAGCAGTGCCACCATAAAGGTCCTGGAGAAAAATATAGGCAGTAAACTTTTGGATATCCTACGCAGAAATACGTTTACTGATACTTCACCAAGGACAAAGAAATAAAAGAATGAATCAACAAATGGGACTATATCAAATTGAAAAGTTTCTGTTCAGCTAAAGAAAACATCAGCAAAATTCAAAGGGAACCAACTGTGTGGGAAAACATAATTGCCAATGATTCCTCAGACAAGGGTCTGATCTCCAAAATATAGAAAGAACTAATGCGACTCAACACCAGGGAGACAGACAGCCCAATTAAAAAATGGGCAAAGGACCTGAACAGACAACTCACTGAGGAAGATATACAAAGGGCCCAGAGGCATATGAAAGAATGCTCAACATCACTAGTCATCAGAGAGATGCAAATTAAAAGCACAATAAGATCCCACCTCACACCTGTCAGAATGGCAATCATCAACAAATCAACAAACAACAAGTGTTGGCGAGGATGCCGGGCAAAGGGAACCCTGGTACACTTTTGGTGGGAATGTAGGCTGGTGCAGCCACTGTGGAAAACAGTATGGGGTTTCCTTAAAAAACTAAAAATGGAACTGCCTTTTGATCCAGCAATTTCACTACTTGGACTATATCCAAAGAATCCTGAAACACCAATTCATAAGAACCCATGTACACCTATGTTCATAGCAACACTATTTACAATAGCCAAGTGTTAGAAATAGCCTAAGTGCCCATCAGTGGATGATTGGATCAAAAAACTTTGGTACATTTACACAATGGAATTCTAATAGCAGAAAGAAAGAAGGAACGCCTACCCTTTACAAGAACATGGATGGAACTGGAGAGTATTATGCTTAGTGAAATAAGCCAGTCAGTGAAGGACAAATACCATATGATCTCACCCATTATGGGACAATAATGAGCAAAACTAACAACAAGCAAAACAGAACCAAATATATGAATACAGTGAATAGGCCTACAGTGGTCAGGGGGAAAAGGGTTGGGGGGAGGGGGGAGGAAGAGGCAGGGAAGGGGAGCAGCTTAGATAAGAACCTAGTATAAAGGAACCATGGACATGGACAAC
>PVIW01016210.1:0-17371 GCA_004026585.1 Noctilio leporinus | reverse complement strand
CATTCCCCCCAAAGTCAATCCCACCTGTTGTCCATGTCCATGGTTCCTTTATACTAGGTTCTTGTCTAAGCTGCTCCCCTTCCTTGCCTCTGCCTCCCCCCTCCCACCAACCCCCTTCCCCCTGACCACTGAAGGCCTATTCACTGTATTCATGTATTTGGTTCTGTTTTGCTTGTTGTTAGTTTTGCTCATTATTGTCCCATAATGGGTGAGATCATATGATATTTGTCCTTCACTGACTGGCTTATTTCACTAAGCATAATACTCTCCAGTTCCATCCATGTTGTTGCAAAGGGTACAAGTTCCTTCTTTCTTTCTGCTATATAGAATTCTGTTGTTGTTCCCACATATCTTTATCAAAGACTTTAAATGTTCCTGTACCCTCAGTATTAACAGTTTATAGCATGTAACTTTTAAATGTCCCTGAAGCCAAAACTCATACATAAATTGTTAGGAGTCAATGAAAAGCTTTATTTCTATTCAAATGTTATAGGAATGGGTGATAGCTGCCACTGTCATTAATAGACTAAAGCTGTTAACAATACACCTTTCAGACAGGTTCTTTCCTAAAGCTTTATGATATGAATACACAAAGTCTTACATGTTTACTAGGAGAAGCGGAAGATTCCAGTTCTTGTGAGAACACCAAGTCTTCGGTAAGGACACTGTGCTCTGTGCTCCCTGGCTGCCCTGGAACTGTGGACTCCGGTGGTCTGTAGTTGACAGCAGGGCTGCCCAGCTCTTCTGGGATGGAACTTCCACTGTGCAGGTGAGAGTAGGAAGGGACAGGAGATTCCCCCTCACTCGTTATTTCTAGAAAGAGGGTGAAAACAAGGAAAATGTACAGAATCTTGGTCAAAGGAAATATTCCACTGTTACACTTTACATTTGTTTTCAGCATAACTTCACTAGCTGCCTGTAGATAGAATTTTTGGATTCTATCGCTTGATGAACCACATTTGCTATAGTCTTCAAGTCTTAAGAATTTTGGCTGACACAACTGAGAGATCATCTAACACACAATCAGCTATGAAAGCTACTAACACCCTAAGTGTTTGTGAAGATGCAGAGTAATTACAATCACATAATCTTTTAGGAGTGAAAGTTGGTCCAACAAATTTGGAAGACAATTTGGTAGAATTTGCAAAAGATGAAAATATTCTATGATCTAGCAACTCCACTCCTAGGTATACATCCTAGAGAAAGCAGCCAGATGTGTTGCAAATCTCTTACCTTGATGGTGAATTAATGAACAGAAATTCTTAAGTTTACTGAAGCCAAATTTATCAATTTATCCCTTCATGGTTTTTGCTTTGCACAATGTGTTAAATCTTGCCCTCCCCTTGGAGTCATAAAGATATTCTCTTATAACATCTTCCGAAGTTTTATAGTTTTAATGATCGCATGTGAGCCTTTCTTTGCCCTTTGAGATGGATCTTTTTTATAATGTCAGGTAGGGATTCAACTTCATGCTTTTTCTCCCACAAAAATTTATTAAACAGTCCCTCCTTTCTTCACTAATCTGCAAAGTTACCTGTGTCAAAAGTCCAATTTCCTCTTTTTGCATGGATGTTTTGAGGGGCTGTTTCACAGTCTATCTTGTGCAAATACCATATTGTGTAAATTATACTTTTAGAAGTCCTGATATCTCTCAAGTAAGTTCTTATACTTTATGGTTCTTTAATAGTGAGTGTCTTTGCTTTTTAGTCCTTTGTGCTTTCATATATATTTTACAATAAGCTTATTAAACCATATGAAGGAGAATTAACATCTTTATGACACTGAATCTAGCTGTGAATATGGAAAAACTTTCAAAAAAATTTTAATTTTATAATCATAAAGATCTTGTATATATTTTGTTAAATTTATTCTCAGGTACATCATATTTTTTATTTTTTTAATAAATGATATCTCTTAAAAATTAGATTTTCTAACAAATTTCTGTTAGTTGATAGACATGTAGTTGAGTTTTATTTATGGATTTTATATCCAGCAACCTTGCTAAGCTCATTTTTTAATTCTAATAACTGTCATGTAAATGCTGTATTTTCTATGTGCATAGCCATATCCATAATAATGAAGAGTTCTGCTTCCTCTTTTCACTCCTTGGGTGAAAATAAGCACCTGTGTCTTATTTCTAAATCAAAAATGAAAGCCTTGTATCTTCTACCATTAAGAATGATGTCAGTTTTAGATTTGGTTTGTTGCTTTTGTTAACAGATATCCTATATCAGGCAAAGAAAAGTTCTCTTCTAAAAAAAAAAAAGAAAAGAAAAGTTCTCTTCTATTAATTACTTGGCTCTGAGATTTGTTTTATTAAAATATTTTAAAGATTTTATTAAGTCCCTTTTCTGAATCCACTGAGATGTCACTGCCCTGCCTGGTGTGGCACAGTGGAGAGCACTGGCCGGCAAATCAAAGGGTCACTGGTTCGATTCCCAGTCAGGGTACCGGCCTGAATTTCAGGCGAGGACCCCACTTGGGGATGCACTCGAGGCAACCATATACTGATGTTTCTCTCCCTCTCTTTCTCACTCTATTCCCACCTCTTTAAAAATAAATAAAATCTCAGAAAAAGAAAAGATGTCATGTATTTTTTTTTCTCCTTTGTCTAAGTAATTCACCACATTACCAATTTTTTTAATGTTACACTCCACTTGGCCATGGAATAGCCATCCACTTCATGGAATTTATCCATTTCTTTCTCAGATTTCAAGAATATTAGCATGAAGGTATTTGCAGTATTCTCTCAACTTTCCCATTTCTTTAGCATTTGTACATGTATCTCCTTTATCACCCTTAATGATTAACATTTAAAAAAAAATAACAGCCCTGCCTGGTGGCTCAATGGATAAGGTGCTGGCCTGTGAACCCAAAGGTCGCTGGTTCGATTCCCAACCAGGGCACATAACCAGGTTGCAAGCCAGGTCTCCAGCCAGGTCCATAGCTGGAGGCAGGTGAAAGGCAACCATACACTGATATCTCTCTTCCTCTCTGCCTCTCTCCCTTCCCCTCTCTCTAAAAATAATAAATAAAATATTTTTAAAAATTAACAACAAAGCAAATCTTTCATTATATTAGGCTTTAGTTTGTAATCTGAATAGAGTCAGTATTTACTACCTTTCTGTTCTGTTCTCTGTTCCTCTGGTTCTTTTTTAGGAGTTTTAGGCCTTATTAATTCTTTATCCCAGGCAGCCAAAGCTTGTTTCTCCATTTGACGAATTTCCGCTTCCTCTGCATCTAAACGCCGCTTCCACTCCAGCAGCTCTTCTGCATGCTGCCGCCGCTGCATCAGTTTCTGCTCCCGCTTGGTCAGAAACCTGTGGTCGCACCACGGAGACAGTGAGAGAGCATATCTGCAGGCAGGACTCACTCTGAGGGCACTACACTCACTACCTTATCAACAAACTGTAAAAAAAGAACGTTCACACTACTCATCTGAAAAAAGTGAGATCAAAGAAGCTCAGATGAGTCAACTTCTGCAGAAAATGAGAGAATTTAATGTTTTACTTGTAATTTTAAGAGTAGCAAAGGAAAAAGAGTGGTAAATTCAGGGGACAATCTTCAGAACATCTGCACAACCATGACTGATATATATATTCATTACTTGTAGGTGATTCTTTTTCATAAGAAAGAGAAGACAATAAGGGGAATTTTTTCTGAAGATTCAGGCTAGAAAACACACAAACTCAAAACAACAAAGACCAAAACAACAACAAAAAACACACCCCCAAGCCCCCAATAAGCAAGCAAACAAAAAACATGTTCATGTCCCATTCTGACTTTTATTTTCAAATTCAATCTGGTTTTGCTCCAGGTATAGTGAGTTTGGTGGCCTTTGCCTAAGACACGTAACGCCAGGTGTTGATCTGTTATTCATGGAAAGAACATTGAGCTCCAGTCATGCGTCAGATGCACGTAGACGTAACTTTATTTACTGGAGTAAAGGATGCACCCAATGCCTCAAATTTCTCATTTAACCTGATCTTTGATTCAATAGCCCAGTATATCTTAGCTTCAAATCGTTAGGAGAAAGTGATGATTTAGGAAACGTTTTTTGAGCAGTTGAAAAGCTACGATTAAACTTTTTTCAAATGCAGGTGTTAACAGCTTAATAAAAGATGGGCTGCTCATATGACTGGTATTAGATCTGTAGCTGTAGCTAATCAACAAAAATGCACCCAGGCATCCAACAAACACTTAATGTAAAGCACAAGAGCTATCACTCCACTTCTTGAATAGTCTGCACATCAAATTAATGTAGAAACAAAAAGGTTTCTGTGGGACATTTGACAAGAGGCCTCTGGGGTGTTAGGAGGTAAAAAAAGAAAGAAAAAAGAAGCCAACAAACAAACAAAAGAACAGAGCATGCTCTATCAAAGAGTGCACTGAAAAAGGTGCAGTTACCTGACCAACTGGTTGTAGATATACAGCTGGAATTTGGGATGAAGGTTGGGAAAACAGACACTGAGAGAGGCCCAGTGATGAGACGTAAAGACAGAGAAGAAGTAGTGAACAGGAGAGCAGTGTCTACAAAATAAGGAGGAAGATTTTAAAACCAAGAGATCAAGAGGCAGAAAGAATGAGAAAGGGAAAGCATAAGAGCTGAGCAAAGAACTTTTAATATGTTTCCGGATGAACATTTTACAAGCTACTCGGTTAAAGTGTTATATATACTCGGTGTGACATTTAAAACGTACTTTTCATAGATATTACCAATGATTTCTGAATAAGCATGCCTTTATTCTTACATCATCTATACTTGCAGGTAAATTTACCTGTTTGTGAGTAAAGTAATGAGGAGTACATTGTGGGGCTAAATATGTTTTCCCATAAGCTTTAACATAAGAATACAAAAATAATGTATGTGAACCTATGTATCAGCAATTCTACATACATATGTCACCCTGAACAAGTGGTTTTTATATGAGTATCTTGTCATATATTTTGAGTCTGGAAATTAAATTAAAAAGCACTACATTTGCCTTTCTTAACCTTACCATCATGATCAACTTGAAAATTAATATAATTTAAAAAATCAACGTATACTAAAAATACACTGTTCACCTCTATAACATAAAACTTACTGCTACTAACACAGGACCTAGTGGATGTATTTTGCTTTATATTTAACAGGGACCCACTTGAATAATAATATTGAAATATAATATCCATCTTATAAATTACTAGGATACATAACTAAGAATAAACTAAGCTAGTCCCAACAAGTACTGCCATTAAAAAGAAAATCATGCTGTGGACAGCTCAATCATAAGGTTAGAGGTAAGGAAATCACATATGCTGAAGTGATAAAAGTAGCAAAAGCCCATTCGTTTCCCTTCATTTTAAATAGTTAATAGATCACTATATACATAAAACGATAAATAAGTCTAAGTCACAGTATGGAAAGGTTAATTCTCTTTGACAGAGCATGCTCCTGTTCTCATGCACACAACAACAACTTCTAGCTCAAGGCAACATCTACTGCCTTGGAAGGGCAAGGAACAATATCACTCCATCACAGAAGTGAGAAAATCTAGGTATAAATCCAGCCGGTCGGATTTTAAAAAGTATGTAGAATCTTGACTATGAGTGTATCTTTAGAAAACAGACTATCTCAATGTCTGCTTCCTACATACAACTTGATATTTTAACTCCCCTTCATTTCCCCAAACACACACACATGCACATACACACGCACACACATACGTGTATCTGGACTGCCTTGATTTTCTGCACCAAAGTTCAAGGAAAAACAATTTTGTCAAATTTCAGTAAGACACTGCAATCTTCCTTGCCATTCTTTATGTAAAAAAAGTTAAACTTATTTTGATGACAAGTATCAAAGTATCATGCAAAAACATATGTACTTGGCAAAAGATGCAAAAAATCTATTCATAACATTAAAATTTCACCCACCCTCTTAAGTGTATAACTGCTAAATGCATGCATGACCTAGTAGTACAAAAAGAAGAATGTTGAAATGTGAAATAAACTATAAAAAGATACAATTATTTTGTCCAGCCCCATAAAGGACAATTTTTTCTATTAAAACAAATACTGATCTTTTTTTTTTTTCCACATGCAAAGATTAAGCATATCCAAAAGTTGTAGGTTAAAAATAAACAAAAAGAAACGGCTAATAGAAAAAGAAAAGAAAATAGTTTAAACTGTAAGAAAAGTTTAATTTAAAGTGAGAACGTCTTCCTACAACATATATTCCTTGTTTAATATATGTATACTAGAGGGTATCCTTTAAAAGCTGTATAAAATAAAGTTGAGATAAAAGAAGTGCTTCACGCTAGAGTCGACTCCTTCAAGATGCTGCACAAATTAAAATAAACAAAATTTGTCAACTTTAGAGATATAAATGCCTACTAATAGAAAATGTTACTAATACATTTTAAAGTTGGTGTTAAGACAGCATCCCAACAAGGCCTCTGTTGGTTAAGAGAACAGTGAACTAGGATTAGAGGTTTGACAGATTTAATATAGTATGAAGATTGTTCCTGTAAGGTTTAATCTTAAGAAATTCCTGAGTAACAGATTCATTTTTAAAGTCACACTTTCACACTCTAAATCTGAGCTATGCAGCTATTCGACTCCAGCAATCAGCCAATGGGCACTTTTCTAGTTCAAGGGTCAGTTTCTGCTTAGATAACTTTGTCATTAATGTAGTTTTTTTCTCTTCTAACTCTCACCGGAGGGGGGATATACATATATACACACATACATATACATATATATACATAAAATGTATTTTTTTAGAGAGACGGGAAGGGGTCGGGGAGAAACACTAATGTATGTGCCCTGAGTGGGGACCAGCCACCTTTTAGTGTGCAAGGACGACATTCCAACCAACTGAGCCACCTGGCCAGAGCCAATGTCGTTTTGTTTTTTTTTTAATCCTGAGGTTGAAAGCAGATGGGCCAATTTAGCTCAACTTGAACTTTAGCTGGCTAAAATTCAGAGAGCAGGGTTCTAGTTCTAGCTCTGCATTATGCTGTATGTGTGACTTGGGACAAGTTACTTACTTACTTAATCCCTGTGGGCATCAATTTCTTCCCGTAAAACTAAGAGGTTATACTAGATGACTTCCAAAGACCCCTTCAAGTTCCCTCATTTTATGATTCTTTCTTTCTTCATTCAAGTACCTCTTTGTATGTTTTGTTTTGTTTTTTTAAAGGTTTAATTTATCTATTTTTAGAGAGAGGGGAAGGGAGGAAGAATGAGAGGGAAACATGATGTGTGAGAGAAAACAGGGATTGGTTGCCTCTCTCTCTACCTCAACTGGGGGCAGAGCCTGTAATCCAGGCATGTGCCCTGACTGGGAATCAAACTGGCGACCTTTTGGCCCACAAGCTGTTGCTCAACTCAGAGCCACACCAGACAGGGCATATACTTTCTTTCATACCACAGCAAACTGCTAGACCACCTGACATAAATGAGAATCATTTTTTCCCTACCGAGTTAATATAACTTTAGATTGTTCCAATAGATTATAAAACCATGCTGTATTTGAAAGAGCAAAATTAGGATATAAATGGTAAATGAAACTTTTAGTTCTAAAATTATTTGGTTCTAAAAAATATTAAATAAAACAAATAAAAATCTAATATCCTAAATCATTTTAAAATTCTTTCTGGATCTGATTCTTTAATTCTATACTGCTGTAAATAAAAATAAAATGTGTTTTAATTTTTTCATCCTTACCAGAGGACCTATTTTTAAATTGACTTTAGAGAGAGAAGAAGGGAATGAAGGAAAGAAAAGAGAAACATCAATGTGAGAGAAACATCCGCCAGCTGCCTCCCATTAGTGCCTTCCCACCCTGGCCACGGAGGTACAAACCTGTAAGCTAGGTATGTGCTCTGACCAGGGACCAAACCCTCCACCTTTCGGTGTATGGGATGACACTCCAAACAACTGAGCTGCCTGTCCAGGGCTTAGATTTTAAAATGGATTAATTCTTTCAAGTCCTTAAGCATTCCAAATGATATTCAGAAAGAAAGATAAATGAGGATATGGATAGTACTGACCTAAGAAAAAGGCAGTCTAGTATGTTTTTCCTACAGCAAAATCTATTCTATTAAATTATCTAATAATTTGCATATACATAAACAAACACAATAATACAGATATATTATTCCTAATCTGGAGGGTAAAGAAATTAAAAATACATTAACAGACTATCAGGATTTATTCAGCTATTATGCTTAGTCTAAAACTTTCTCTAAAAATGTTATTTCTAATGTTAGGCAATATGTATTCTTTAAAATTTTAATTAAAATGTCTTCTTTAATGAAATATGAAATATCAAAAGCCTTCCCTTACAAATCCTTAACTTTTTAAATTAAGCAGATATGGTGAAGATTTCAGTATTGGTAAGGCAATATAAATAGTTTTTGTTTTGCCTTCACTAAGTGATTTAATTTTTATTTTTCAAAATGTTTACATTCAGTATTACTCTGTATTAGTGTCAGGTGTACAGCATAGTAGTTGGACAGGCATACTTTACCAGGGGTCCCCCTACGGTTTCCAGTCCCCACCTGGCACCACGCATACCAGTGCGTTACTGACGGTATCCCCGTGCTGTACTTTACATCCCCATGACTGTTCTGTGACTGCCAATTTGTACTTCATCCCTTCACCTTTTCACCCAGTCCTCCAACCTCCCTCCCCTCTGGCACCATAAATATTTTTAGGCAGATACAGAGCTACATCATACAGTATTTACCATTTTACTTTAAAAAAATAAAAAGACTTTACTTATTTATTTGGGGTTAGGGCGGGGAGGGAGAGAAATACCAATGTGTGGTTGCCTCTCTCATGCCCCAACTGACTACCCAACCAGCAACCCAGGCACATGCCCTGACTAGGAACTGAACCAGTGACCTTTTGGTTTGCAGAACAGTGACTCAATTTATAAAGCCAAACCAGCCAGGGCTATCATTTACGTTTTGATTAAAACCAAGTAAGTTAGTAGTATGTTCATTTACTATTAACTGGGAATATTTTTAAGTATTTAAAATATTTAAAGGGAATGTTACAGAAGTTTTATGACCACAGGTTTCATTTTTCCATGCTGCTTTGATCTGCAGTGATCCAACCAAAAAATAACTATGTTTGTGTTTTATTTTTTCTTCTTATGCTATAAAGTACTTTCTAATTCTAAAGTATATTTAATTTTGAACACTCACCCATGAAAATTTCCTTGATACCCTCTTTTCAGTAAAAATTCCTTCCCCTCTGAACTTCCTTAGCAATTAATTTATATATACTTCTCTAAAGAAACTTGATACTTTTTTTTCCACGTAGACTATAAACTTTTTGAGGGTAAGGTCCATGTTTAATTCCTCTTCATAGCCCTCAGAACAATTACTAGTGCCTAGTAGCAAAGGCTCCACTGATTTTGTTATTATTGGTGTCCACTGTAGCAAAATTAACTCACTCTTTATGGAGCTGTTGAAGGTATAACTCTAAAGCTATAGATGATTTGAATGGTGTATAAAAACTGGTTTTCTGAGATTAAAAAATATTACACAATAATATTCTTTTTTAATGCCTTGGTAATTTTGGAAAATACTCCTGTTCATCTTCCAATTTCAGCACCATCACCCAAAACTTAATGCTAATTTCTTTGTCACTACTGTCCTTACCCAGCTCCTACCCACAGACACAACTGTATCACTTTGAACAACAAATCAAGAAGTCACTGAAGAAAAAAAGAAATTATGAATGCTGCCTATTCATTCTGACAAACTTCTCAGAAGTTTACTGCAGTAGTTGACAAAGGGAGGGAGAACACTACTAAAATTCTAGGTGTTTAATATTTTGAATTCTGAGAAAATAATTAACAGAATAAATAATTCAACCTTGAATTTGTCCAGGTTTAACCAAATCTGAAATAAGTACCACATAAATGGACTAATCTCACAGATAAACAAAGATTAGTAGTTTCTCTACACATGGGTAAACTTATTAGGCTATTACCCATACAGACCAGCAATAAAGATCTTACTGATAATTGATCAGAGATTAGTGAAGACACTATTCCGTTAACTGTCTTCCTCCAACATTTACCATTCAAAGACATTTGGAGACATGTAAAGTGTCCATCAGTTATGAAAATCTATGAGAAATTACTCTGAAGTCAAAGATCCTTGGAGCAATGCAGCATGTCTGAACAGGCTATGGGAAAATTTTATCAGCAAAGAAAGAAAGCATCTCTAGTTTAAATTTCAATAAACTCTTATGTGAAAAGTCTATCCCATGGAAATCATCCAAAAGGAATAGTTACACTTTTGTGATTATTTGGTTTCACCCCCTTAGATATTTTTTTATTTAAATTTATTTTTTAAAACTTATTTTTATAATCATTTTCAGTATTTTTAAGTTATGAAATGCCAATATTAAGTTATTGAAATGCAATTTCAATTTAGCAATAAAGTCTCAATGTAAAATATCGAACCTATAGTAAATATTTACAAAGATCTGACTTACAACTGCTTGGCAATTCAGAAACCAATTAAATCATAGATTGATTTAATGAATATAAAGCATTATTTTTAACAAAGAACATATTTATGAATATAGAGCACTATTAAAGTTGGTAATGCGTGGTACATACCACAAAAGTATCAGATAAAACTTTAAGTTCCATCTGTGGTTCAGATTGCTAACTTAAAACAAAATAGCAATCAACAAAAATCTGGACTGCGTCTCTTCCATAAAGAAGGTGGATGTTATACTGTCAAAGACATGGTCTACAGTAGCAATTTGCAAGGACACTTAATTAAATGTATACCCAAGAGAGTAAACTCTCACATAAATATCCTTTTATATGGTCAAAGCTGACATACAAGTGAGCTACATTTAATAGTTACATTTAAAAGGAAGAGATGTCTTTACAAGAGCCTTTATAAAACCTATATTTAGAAAGGTTTTAAAAGAATGGTGGACATCCAAACCATTCAACATCCCAGGAGAAGCCCAGTCTGTGGTTTCAGCTGAGCCACCCACACCTGCTCACAAGGTTCAATTTCACTCCTGCATCTAAATGAGCCTGACACCTGTCAGACAGCCATAGGATGAGAGCTCAGGATACACCATTAATTAATTGTCCTCAGATTTCAGAGAAGGTACAAATTTCAAACTTATCATAACTTTTAGTAAAAGAAAGAAGAAAATATTGCCATGGCTATGTGGGCAAATACTACTTTGATTTTTCAAATAAGAAACCTGGCTGTATGAAAAACAAGAATATTTGTTATATTAATCAAATATATAGTTAATTGACTTACACATTGACTTAATAGTTCTATTAAAATGCTACTAAATCTACAAAATAGCATACCAATCTAATCTAATGAAGTACATTAAAAATATCACTTGTTGCTATTAGTTTCAATGTAAACATGAGATATTTATAAAAATGAATTACTTTTCATCCATGCGGCTTCTCATTTTCTTCAGTTTCTGCATAATGCTACTAGTTTCACTGCTGGAAATAGAAATGGGGGAAGGGCTGCGGGTCTCCAGGTCAGTTGGACCAGGGCTAATTGCCTTCTTATCCTTTGTATCATCGTCACTATGCGAGTCCTACGAAGAAAGGTGGACAAAAGTATTACAATTTGACTGTGATTTCAAAGTGATCATAAACATTATTTCAAAATTCAGTTTATCTTCAAAACAACATTTATAAAACAGCGAAAATTTAGGTATTACTTAAAGGGCAAAATTATATCACACATTTAAAACTGGCTAAAACATAAATTTTATGTTATATACTTTTTACACATATTTGTATATAATTAAACATGTAATAAAATTTAAAAAAATTTTATTGTTGTTGTATGTAATAAATTTTTAAGGTGTAAAAAATAAAATCAAGAAAACCTCTGCTGCTAGTAATCTGGTATCTAAATGGTCTCACTAATTAAAAGAAATTAACCACCCAAAAGAAATATAAAATTACAGGCATTATAACTATATAAAACATACATGTGCAGACACAAAGAATGAAGGGAACACATACTTACTTTATTTTTATTTTTTTAAAAGATTTTATTTATTATCTTTAGAGAGAGGGGTAGTGAGAGAGGGAGAGAGACATCAATGTATGGTTGCCTTTCACCTGGTTATGTGCCCTGGCTGGGGATTGAACCAGCGACCTCTGGGTTCGCAAGCTAGCACCTTATCCACTCTGCCATCAGCCAGGGCAAACACATACTTATTTTAATCACACTAATGAATGGATCCTTTTTTTAAAAATCTTTCTTCTTATAGAAAACTAGTTTTACATATTAAAATGTTTATAATAAAAACATTTAAGGACCATTGGTTTAATCAATAAATTATTTCTGATGAACTTTTGTTATACTAGTCATGCTTTCTTTCAACTTTTTGGAAGATGGGTTGGAAAAAAACCATTAAGTTATTTAAAATCCTCATCTGAGAATATGTTTATTGATTTTAAAGAACAAGGAAGGGAGAGAAACAGAGAAAGAAACATCAATCAGTTGCTTCCCATATGCTGCCTAGCCCAGGGATAGCACCCACAACCTTTTGGTGTATGGGATGACACTCCAATCAACTGCCATCCAGCCAGGGCAAAGTTTGTGCCCTGACTGGGGATCAAACCCATAACCTTGGCATATTGGGACGATGCTCTTACCAACTAAGCTGCCTGGCCAGGGCATGACTTTTTATTTTGTGAACAACAGAAACAAAGCCGAGCCCTTTTCCATCCCTTTCCCCTTCCTGCAACCTTCATTAAGTCAACATCATTATTACTGGGTTAAATCAAAATCAGCTGCCACAGTATTGAAAAAAACACTTATGTGATATTTCTGCCAAACATGCACAACCTGAATCTATTTATAATGAAAATCAGACAAACCCAAGTTGGAGAACACTCTACAGAATAACTGGCATGCAATCTTCCAAAGTGTCAATGTCATGAGAGTCAAGGAACTTTTCCAGACTAAAGGTGACTAGAGACATGAAAATGAAATGCAATATGTGATCGTGAACTTACGTTTTGATAAAAAGAATATTACTGTGACAATTGGAGAAACCTGACTGAGATCTGCAGATTAAATGGCCATACTGGGGCCCTGGCTGGTGGCTCAGTGTAAAGGCATCGGCTTGCGAACCCACAGGTCGCTGGTTTGATTCCCAGTCAGGGCACATAACCAGGTTGCAAGCCAGGTCTCCAGCCACGTTCATGGCTGGAGGCAGGTGAAAAGCAATCATATATTACTGTTTCTCTCTTTCTGTCCCTCTGCCTCTCTCCCTTCCTCTCTCTCTAGAAATAATAAAGAAAATCTTAAAAAATAAAAACTGACACTGTATTTTAAAAATCAAAGCAGAGACTATTAGAGTAAATTTAAGTATACTACAATCCAGTTTAGATTTTCTAACACCAGCTACATTGACATTTTACAGTATCTCAGAATGGATCCAAATTTGTTTTTGTCTAAGTCTCTCCTTTGAATCATTATATTAACATCAGATAGCTGATGTAAGTTATCATGTAAAGAGCAAAACTACTCTCCATCATTAATTCTGAGGAATTTATCTGGATTGATAAAAAAGAACATGGCTTTGTCCCAAATGAATTCATAAATGGAAAACATTTTTAAGCTAACATATAAGTCATGTGTCCTTTTCAAAACTTTAATAGCCCATAGTTAAAAAAAACATACTGTCACTAAACATAAAGGTACATGCATAAAAAGTTATCCTAGTTCATTATTGTATCATAGTGCTATAATGAACATACCCATCAATTAGGAAATGAGGCAGGGTTAGATATTAGCAAGTGGCATGAGGCAGAAAACAAAGAAATAAAAATTTCATGCAATTTACCAATTTACTCTCCCCTGCAGATTTTAACTTTTCCTGAAGTTTTATAGTGGTTTGTCGGATCCTTTCTATCTCCTCCTGCTGTTTAAGAATCAGTTGTCTTTCCTTCCGGGCTGCCTTATTGGCTTCTTGAAGACGTTTAATTTCTGCCTAAGGTTTAAAAAGTTAAAAAGGGTACTGAAATTTGGAGGAAGAAAGTCCAAAGTAGTATTTTAAAAGAAAACCCAATCATCACATATAACAAAAATAAACATATACAGTCAGTGTTCAAGACAAAAGTAGTAACACTGAAAACTTTGTATTAAAGAAAGCAAAACAAGTCACATAGCTCCACCAATCTAAAATAATTTAACATAACCCCTTAATTTAAATAATTGTGATTACAACAGACTGACATTTCACATGCCCTTTGTAAACTTAATATACCCTTCCCATTTGTCCATAGTACTATTTGGTGTATACACCTATTTCTTCAATAGTTGCGTATCAAGTAAACTCATTAATGTTACCTTTATTCTACTGCTAATCTCTTCAACCCCTCATAGTTTTTTACCTTCACCAACCATGCTTTAACGTCTATAACTGTTCCACAGCATGCATTAGTTCTTTAGGAAAGGTTCTAACAGGTTCCACAATCTAACTTGCCAGATGATAAATCCTCTGGACGGATTATTTTTCCTCACATACCTTTTCTTGCTGCAACCTTAGGAGTAAACCACGCTGTTTCTTCCGAAGTGGGGGCATTTTATCATCTTCTCCTTTGTCTCGTAGATGTCTGCAAGTGTTTCCCATTGAGACAAAAATTAAATTTCTATTATAATACCAACAATTCCGACCACTGAAGTCTCTATGCCAATTAAACAGGGAGAGCAGCGCTGCATGCAGCAACCCCAACAATAATTTCACTGCCTATGTAATACAGGCAAACCCTCGACTGCCCCCTTTAAAGAGAAAACAGCTTTGAGAAATTTACAAATAAAAATAAAGGAATTAAGTATAAAATAACAGAAGAGTCAGTTAAGTGAAAAAAGAGAAATGCAGAGAAAATGTTATATGAGTAGGAGGCCTTTGAAAGCAACATGAGTCATGGATCATGGCCATTCGCTTGTGAGGCTGGGTTGGCCAAATCAAATTAAATAAGGAAACAAAACCATCTTTAAAAATAATGCATTTCCTTTTAATGAAAGGACAAATGAAACAGTGAAAACTATGGTCATGGAAGAACTTACTTTTTCTGATGCTCTAGCCAGGCTAACTCAGCCTTAGTTTTCTCCTTCAAGGCTTTTTCACGGAGACGGAGGAGTGAAGACTGGTGAGCGGCCCTCATTTCCTCTTCTTTCATGTACTGCCGGACCATCTCCATAGTAAATTTAGAAAAGCTATCTTGTCCTCCTGAGAATGGCATGCTCAGCTCCTATTGTAAAGAGTTCATTTGAATTTACCATGTCTAAACCTTTTGGAATGTAATTAACTTCATTAAAAGAGGTATATAAAGCCTTGGCTGGTGGCACAGTGCATAAGGTGCTGGCCTGCGAACCCAACCATTACTGGTTCGATTCCCAGCCAGGGCACATAACCAGGTTGCAAGCCAGGTCTCCAGCCAGGTCCGTGGCTGGAGGCAGGTGAAAGGCAACCATACATTGATGTTTCTCTCCCTCTCTCCCTTCCCCTCTCTATAAAAATAATAAATAAAATCTTTAAAAAAATAGCCCTGGCTGGTAGCACAGTGGTTAAGGCGCCGGCCTGCGAACCCAAAGGTCGCTGGTTCGATTCCCCAGCCAGGGCACATAACCAGGTTGCAAACCAGGTCTCCAGTCAGGTCTGTGGCTAGAGGCAGGTGAAACGCAACCATACACTGATGTCTCTCTCCCCTCTCTGCCTCTCTCCCTTCCCCTCTTTCTAAAAATGATGAAATAAAATCTTAAAAAAAAAAAACCTTTTAAAATAAATAAATAAATAAAATAGAAGAGGTATATAAAAAATACGGTATGCACTTAGAAAAAATTATATAAATTAAAATTAAATAAATTTAAAATACTGCCAACCATGTAGAAAACATTCTTCAAAAAAGGTACATGAGGGAGCGTAACATTCACCTACCAATGTATTTGGCCAATACAATTTTAACAAACAACTACTGTAAGGCTGGTAGTGCCCCAGGCACATAAAATACGGTAAGAATTTGTCCCTGTTATCCAAAAGGCTTACAATTTAAATGTAAGAAGGATATTATTATAAACTTTTAAATAGAATAAAGATTTTAAAGAATAAAACAAGTAAAAACGCTAGAAATAACTCTGGCTCAGATCCTCAAAGGCCTTAAGCAGTAAGTTTGTCTTCTACTTTGTCAGGAAGGCAAGGCCTGATTTTATAACAAAAATATAATATGAAAAAATATATATAATATGAAATTGATACCTTAAGAAAATCTTTTGGTAGCTAACAACTGACTTTAAGTACAAAGTGTACCCTCACAACTTTCAGAAAGCGCATTCGCACTGCGTGTGAGGTGTCTGCACAGGTAAACTGAACCCACCTTGGCGGAGGACAGTGTTGTCTTCTCTGGGGATGTTTCCTCATCAGAGTCATCCTGTTGGCCTCGTTTCTTTTCCATGTTGAACCTGCGATGACTCTCAGAAGGTAGTAAAGATCGAAATGATTTTTCTTCTATTTCATCTTCTGTCATGGATTCATCAAATTTTAGGGAATATTCTGTTGCAATAGAAGCTGAATCTAAAAAAATATGGAGCAGCTTTATCACTAACTGTCATGCTTGCTGCCTCTTTATGGGGTAATAGAACAAATACACATAATTAATCACTAGCAGGAAACATGAAATAAACAAAATTCACTTCTCTTACAAGTAAGAAAAAAACTCTAAAACATCTAAAAATTAGCCCTGGCTGGTGGCACAGTGGATAAGGCGCTGGCCTGTAAACCCAAAGGTCACTGATTTGATTCCCAGCCAGGGCAACAAAACTAGGTCTCCAGCCAGGTCTGCAGCTGGAGGCAGGTGAAAGGCAACCATACACTGGTGTTTCTCTCTCTCTCTTCCTCTCTCCTTTTCCCTCTCTCTGAAAAATAATAAGTAAAATATTTAAAAAATACTAGTACAAGAAATGTGGTAAAGTGTAATGTACTTCATATACAAAGGGCTCTTATAAATCAATTAGAAAACTAATACTCCTATAGAAAAATGAGAAACGGTCATGATCGGATGCTTCACAAAGGAAATATAAGTAGCCAAAAAAAAGTTTAAAAATAGAGCCCTGGCTGGTAGCACAGTGGATAAGGTCCCGGCCTGTGAACCCAAAGGTCACAGGTTCGATTCCCAGCCAGGGCAACATAACTAGGTTGCAAGCCAGGTCTCCAGTCAGGTCTGTGGCTGGAGGCAGGTGAAAAGCAACCATACATTGATGTCTCTCTCCCTCTCTTCCCCTCTTTCTAAAAATAATAAACAAAATAAAATCTTAAAAAAAAAAAAAAAAAAAAAAAAAAAAAA